>UWNZ010124969.1:0-32633 GCA_900474215.1 Andricus inflator
TCGCCTGGGCGTGGGCACGAATCAGATAATTTCTCGAGCCAATTATGCTATCGGCTCGGCGGAGCGTAGTGACCAGTCTGAAAACTTCATTGCCGCCTTGAGAAAGGGGAGGAAAGAGAAGGGAAATGGAGATAGAGATGATTACATGCAGAGAGTAAGAGACCAAGAAGGCCTTTCAGTACTTTCAGTGGGGGTAGAAAAAGTGGGTGGGGGAAGTCGCTCGCGCGGAAAACAAGTAAAGATAACTGCCAAGTAATAGAGCCGTGTACAGTCGGGAACATTATCTGATGCGAATTTGCATTCTCGTGTGATCGCTCCGGTAGAGCCAACCAATCCTCGTGTATATGGGAATTTCCACATAAATATATACATTTTTTCTTCAGTCGCTGTTTTTACGGTTTCACAGCCCAAGGTTTAGTTTAGGTTTAGTTTAGGTATTCCCAACTTCTAACTCCTAACTGCTAGTTCCTAACTCCTAATTCTTAACTTCTAACTCTTAACTCACGAGGGCAAGGAAGGAGAAGTAGGAGAAGTAACGGTAAATGAAGGGAGGAGAAGTAAGAGCAAATAGAGGGAGTGGAAATAGTGGACGTGAGAGGAAACGAGGGAAAGAGAAGTAAAAGGAGTAGTGGGAAATGAGCGAAGGGAAAGTAGGGGAAGTGGAGAGAAATGATGGTTGTAGAGGAAGTGAGTTGAAATGTCGGGGGAAGTGAGGAGATTGGGAAGTAGATGAGAAAGAAGTTGTGAAAGCGAGGTCAAGCAAAGGTTGATGTGTCGGGAGGGGAAGCATTGGAATATAGGGGAAGTAGTGGTCGGAAAGTGTGTGGGGGGGGGGGATTTGAACGACTTATTTACGTCTTAATAGGCTACGAACCCTTTTTTGTAGGCGCAAGGTGTCTACTTTGACTAATTTTTAAGTCATACTTCGTATAAAATAGAAGTTATATTGCATCATGTTGAGACAGACTTTCCAAGATAATACTAAAAGAATGAAATAATCATAGAAGGACTCTCAAGATAAATCAGGAAAACCTGCAGTTATTAAAAACTGTATGAAAAATACATCGGTCGTCAAATTTTGGACCTTAATTTAGGGGCAGGATTCTATAACGGCCTAAAATACATTTTTCTCGCTGAACGTCTTTTGCTCTGGAAACATTTCAAAGAAGTTTCGAATTCTAATTTTGAAAGTACATGAAAAACAAATTTTTTAGAAAACGATTTTTTTTTGTCTTTTTTGACTTAAAATTGCATTAATTCAGCCATTTTTTAGAATTTTTGGTTGAACTTTACAGAAGCAATAAAAAATTTCCAGATAGAAACTCTTTCGGAAAAGTTTAAATATGTTTCCTACGAAAAGAATGGTTCAAAATAATTTGTAATTAAGAAATTAATTTAGTTTATTAAATTTCGACTAACAATTACTTTATGGAAAATATGACATCAAGAAATCATTGGTATGGCATTTTTACTTTAATTTCTTAGCAAAAATGAGACTATTCATCGAATAAAGTTTTGCAATTTGCATTTTTTTGGTAGAAATTGTTCAAATAAATAACAGTCATTATTAATTTGAAAAATATGTCAGTAAGAGGTAACTGGAAAGATATTTTAGTCGATTCTATAAGAACAATTGAGACTGTTCATGGAAGAATGATAAACATGACTCAATTCGAAAATTTAACAAGTTAATAACGCACATTTTACTCTGTAGTCCTGATTAAATATTATTACTCTGGGAAAAATTTAATAAAGAAACTAAAATTATAGAGATAAATCAGTCTTAAAAAGAAGATAGTGCACATGAAATGTGACAGTTTTTAAGGTTATGTTGAAAATCTGACGTTTTCAACTGCGCATGTACCAACAAGCGCGGGACTGTTTGAAATTATGTAATATACACTTGCAATGTTATGTTCATATTTCATTTTTTTAAGAAGCTTGGTATTTCTATTATTCAATTCAATTTGTTTAAAAAAAGAATGAGAATGGTTTGTTAATATTTATCTGTATGATTGTTCATAATATTTATTGATTTCAAATAGGCCTGCGCTTTTTGGTACATGCGCAGTTGAAAACGTGGGCACACGCCACTGGCCATCTATCGGATATCGACGAACTAAAAAGTAACCCTCAGAAAGAGTTTCTTTGGAATCTAAGTTCTAAAGGATTCCAAGTTTTATTTGAGCTGCAACCTTACCGAATACCTAGTTTTTTCTATGCACGAAAAAATGACTCTTGATTATTAATTTGTTTATGAAAACATAAATTATTTCATTCTTACTCCAACACATAGAAAATTATTTTTGTATAGTTATTTTACTGATTGAAGACCTGTCTGATTGAATTTAAAAATCTTTAAAATAGTGGCAAACTTCAAATGTTAAATAAAAAAATGATTTGTTATTAAAGAAAGAATATTGCTTTAGCTGGAATCCTTTTTAACAGTTGCTCATTATACCTGGAAGTCTCACGGTCATTTGAACAAACACATCAAAGGTCCTTTAAAATTGAACTGTCGAGCGATCCTTGTGTAACAAAAATGCTTATATCCTAACTTTTTAATGATGATTTACTTTGAATAATTATTTCCATAGAAAACACAATTACACCTTCCCGAAGAACTTTTCACCTGAAAGCTGTTGTTTATCAAAAGAATGCAAGATCTATCCAATTTCTTAGGAAATAATTTATAACTTTTCCTGAAACAAAAATATTCATTGTTTATTTACTCTTCCAGTCATAGAATTAATATCACAGAGAATAGTTTCTCTAAAATTAAAAAAGAATGTTAAGAATAAGCTGAATTATGGCAAGTTGAAGTAAAAAAAAGCAAAATAATGGGTGTTCTAAAAAAGGGGGGTTTTCGGGTTTATTTTGAAAACGACACAGAATACAACTTGTTTCCCAAGAGAAAGAAGATGCGCAATTGAATTTTTGATAAGAATGTATAATTTGAAATTTGAAATTCAAAACTTGTTTGAAAAATGTTCAGGTACTAGCGCCCTTCAGCGAGGAAAATGTTCATCAAATTTCCAAATCTCAAAGATTTCAAAATATTTAGAAAAAGTATAAAGTTGTTACCCCTCAAAAATATTTATGTGAGAGACGGAAAAATATATAAAGATCTTTTTACTTATTTCCAGTTTATGGGGGGGGGGGGGTTAAGACACTGGAGAATATTTAAAGGAAAATAATCTTTATTGACTTTATATAATATCCGCTTGGATCATAGAATTGTTTAAGGCTTCTCATCCATACACCGAAGTCAAGTTCCGCTGAGTTCGGTCTTACTCGGATGGACGCCGCTGTACTCAGTGGGGTAAATTGACCGGCTTTTGAGCTGCCTTAACTCTCAAACAAATACCAATAAAAATGAAAATACTAATTTTTCTACTTAAAATCCTGAATTTTTAAAAATATTAGCCTGAGCCTAAGCTCTGAGAGTAACTAAAAGATATATAAGAAAAATAATAAAAAATGCAATCTTTTAACTAGATTTTATTTTGATTACTTTTTCGAACTCTTTTTCGAAGTAGCTTCTAGGATTCAATTTGTATAATTTTCGAACCTAAAAATTTCAAAAAGAAGTTTCCAACCATATTTTGATGTTTCCTGCATAAGCAAAAGGGCATATAGGGCCTATGTGCCCTTTTTCAATAACCTCCATCAACTTTATTTCTTCTAATTTATTATCTCTTCCTCTCAACAAAAAACGTTAAGATTACCAACTGTTCTATTTTTCACAAATGATTCAAGTTTATTATAAATCTTGGTTCGTGCAGTCTATTTAGTTATAGAAAATAAGAAGTGCATTCATGTAAGATTCTTATTAGTTCAGTGGATCATATTTTCCAGCATCCGACATGATTTATGCAAGTTTTTATATAAATATAATATATTTTTGTCCTGTAGAATGATTTCTTAAAAGAAGGTTTGGCTTTTTTGGGGAAAGCGGCTCCTAGTACTTTATTATAAACCAAAAGAAAAATTGTTTCCCTTGATAATCACTCCGCTTGAGGAATCAAAAATACCTTTTACGCCATTCAAATGTAGAAACTCGATCAAATTATAATATTTATTGTAATATGTCTTTCTTATTTATACGTGAGGTTAAGAATACATCTGGTTATGTTTTCTTTCCAACCACTTTCTTTTGGCCTTTTTAGAGTTTAGTAGCCCCGAACAGAAATCTTTATTGTTTCGATCCTAATGAAAATTTTTCGATAAAAAGTTTCTGAAGAAAAGTTTGCGATGAAAAGTTTCTGAAGAAAAGTTTCTAGCGAAAACTGTCCGATGAAACTTTTTGGATGAAAAATTTCCAACGAAAAGTTTTCGATGAAAAGTTTTCTATGTAAAGTTGCCAATGAAGATTCTCCGGTGAACAGTTTTCGAAAAAAAGTTTTCCATGAATAGTTTCCGATCAAAAGTTTCGTTTACGATGAAAAATTTTCGATGAGGAAAGTTCCAGATGGATCGCGATGGGATGCGATGCGGTGCGTTGCGATGCAATGTGATGCGTTGCGATGCGGTGCGATGCGATTCGATTCAATACGGTGCGCTCCGTTGTGATGCGGTGCAGTTCGGTACGGTGCTGTTCGATGCGCTGCTATCAAATGCTATGCAATGTGATGCGGTGCAGTGCGTTGCGATAAGATGCAGAGCGGTGCGATTTGAGTCGATTAGATGCCATGCAGTGTGGAGCGGTGCTATTTGATGCAGTGCGGTGAATTGTGATGTGGTTCGGTACGGTGCTGTGCGGTGCGGTGTGATGCAATGTGGTTCGGTGTGGTGCGGTGCGTTGTGATGGAATTTGAAGCGGTCTTGTGCTGTTCGCTGCGTTGTGATGAGATACGGTGTGGTTCGGTACGGTGCTGTGCAGTGTATGCAATGTGAGGCGGTGCGGTGCGATGCGAGGCTATTTGACGCGGTGCCGTTCGGTGCGAAAATTCGTCAAATTTAAACATCATTAACTAAAACCAATGAAATTTGGACAAGAGCGCATGAAAATACTCTCATTGAAAATTGCAAAAACTAATCCTAAATAACGAATGAAAAAAGTAAAAGAACTCATGGCGCGAACATCTTGATTTTCTCATTGCGTCTGATGTGTTGGTAATTTGTATTGCCTTGGTAAGAATTTTGGATATACGCCAAACTTTGGTGAATTTTGTTAAATATTTGTTGCTGGAAATTAAAAAAAAAATAAATAAAATAAAGAAAGAGGTACAAGTGAGGGAAGAAGAAAGTTAATTTGGAGTTCGCCTTCTTTTTCATTCCTGTTTGTTTTAATTTTGAATTGCAGAATTTTCATTTTTACTTGAACAAGTTTGATCGTTTTTTATTCTCCCAGTTTTTTTTAAATTATGCGAGTTTTATTATTTTAATTTCAATTATACGAAATGAATTCATAAAAACCTTCACTAACGAAAAAATGACAATTTCTGTAGAAATGCCCATACGACTGCATAGCACTTCTGCCAATGTCCAGCTAGCTAAGCTGCGCCTAAACTATACGAGCACTATAAATAAATGTACCAACTCTCGATCGAGTGGGACGCTTGCACGAATGATCTAGCATTGTGCTCGTTTTTCCACGCAGCCTGCGCACACGACAAATTATGTTTTCGAATTTGCATATTTGATACCCCGTTACAACGCACTGCGAGAAACTCGAGAGGACATTGAGTTACGTTACGAGGACATTGAGTTTATGGAAAAAGAGTGGGGGTGAAGCTTAAGGGTCCGATTTTTATTGTTGAAGATGATACGATCTTGGATCGAGGAATCATTTTCCCTTAAAATTCAGCGAACCAAAGGCGAATTACGTATTTGTTTTTACGACATACAATATTTGAATACTTGAGTAAGCTTCGAGTGACAAGTCATGTATGCGATTTTACATTCATCTGTTGCGTGGGTTCGCCACTAAGAAGCAAACGGCCAGAAGAACGAGGCATCAACCGGTATTGTATTCGCGCAAATTACGCAGTCGAGTTTACACTTCGACGCGGGAGGCGCACTTTGCGTAAACGGGTGCTGTAAAAAGGTTTCTTGGAGAGGCTTCTTTCTTTATTTTATCTTTTTATGTTCGAAAGAACAAGTATTCGAGAGATATTGACCAGTAGCCTAAGTCTAAGGAATTTTCTTTTTATGTTCTTTAGAAGCTTGGTAATTATTACTCTTGCAGTTAGCGTAGAAGTTATGTAGTTACTTCAGAGTAAAGTGTGGAACTTGTAATGAAATGGACATCGACACAAACGTTTAAAATATATGTTTAAATATAATTGTAATCCCAGGTAGTCCAAGTAGTACAGTGTAATATAAGTAATTAATTTGACATTCTA
Source organism: Andricus inflator (assembly GCA_900474215.1). Lineage (NCBI taxonomy): Eukaryota > Metazoa > Arthropoda > Insecta > Hymenoptera > Cynipidae > Andricus > Andricus inflator. The sequence continues at coordinate 6,348 of UWNZ010124969.1, forward strand.
AGTAATTCAATTTTAATCCCAGTTAATTCCAGGTGATCCACTTGTTATCCCAGATAATCCGCTTGCAATACAGTTTTGATCCGCCGCGATATGCTTGTAATACGAGTAATCCAAATAATCCAGTATAAAATACCATGACATCCTTGGAAGTTCACCGAAATCTTCAAAAATCTATTGAAAGCACTGGAAATAATTGGCAATTCTTTGAAATATTTGAAATACTAAGGAAACGTAAGTTTTCAAAAAAATTTGAAACCTAAAGATATCTTCTAAAATGTTGTGATATTCAGTAAAATGGTACATAAGTTTAGTAAAAATTCTCAATTTGTTTTAAAAAATACACTTCATAATGAAATATACAGATTGTATAGCTAATTTAAAAGCTGATATTCATAGATTTTATATTGGATAATAAAAGCATTTGCAATTTGCAGTAAAAGTTCCGCATCATCGATTTTATATGTTGTGAAGTATTTTGCCGATATTCAAGGGAAGGTGCGAATGATCCCGTGGCGCTAATATTATTAATGGCAATGCTGCATGCTTGTTTCTCATTAATCGGCAAGCAATGGGCGCATGTTTTGACTTTTGTTTTTCTTCTCATAACGAATTAGTGATTTTGAATAGCCTCGCAGAATTCTTCATTGCAAAAAATATTGATCTACAGTGTTCATAAAATTCATTAAATTGCATATATATTCATTGCTTGCTCAGAACCTCGGGAAGAACATCTTATTCCTGATTTTTAATTATTTTTGCACTGAAGGATTGGTTTCCTTGTACCGAAGTCAATCGCCTCGATAAGTCCACATATATATTTTTCAGTATAAAATGTCACATAATTTATCGATATTTCTGTGAAGAAAGTCGTTTCCTTAGATCTGTAAACGCACATTAGACTGAAAATGAAGATAACTCATTTTGCGTGACGTACTACAACTTCCGGATCGAATCGAGTTAGTTCGGCGAGTTAAAGGAAAAATGAAAAAATAAAAAATAGTAATACGACGAATATCCATGCCGTTAAATCTTCTACGTTATAAGGACAGAAGTTATGGTATGTGGAAGAGTATGTGAGAGGCCAGCGAGAAGGAAACTTATTTTCAAACATCTCTTCCTCCCTTTTTATTTTGCCGTTCCACCTCCCTTACTTTCTGCTGATTTCCCACCCACCAGCGATTTACGACTGAAGTGAAAGACACGCGCGTGTGCTCGCGCCATAGTCGTTTATACTTTATACCAAGCCGACCAGATATGACACTACTTTACATACTTAATGGAATTCCGTCTTCGAGATTCATCGGCAAACCCTTGATCCAGGTTCTTTTTCTTGTGTGATTTCTCAGACCGGATCGCGTCCTGGACCTAAATTGCCAGGATTATGTTCGATTGCTCGATATTTTATTTAAAATACTGAAGAGATCGAACGAATGAATAAAATCAGGTTTCAGAATTTTATGTTGAAGCTGCACTTAACCAACTATCATCCAATAGGACTACCATTTGACTGTGCTTTAGCCCAATTGCAGATTTCTTTTTTCAGTGAGAGCACTTGAGTAATATTACCCCATATATGCAAATAGTAGTAGAAATCATTCATAACAGTATCATCCACTGATTGTCTATTGAAAATTCAACGATTTTGAAATAGTGTTTAATCATATTAGATTAAAATTAATACGAAAAGTAGTCTTCAACAGTCAAAAACCATGATTTATTTAAACATATTGACAATTTAAGCTGTAAGCGAATATTTTTATTGGTACTTAGCTTTTGGAGGATAACTATAGGAATAATTATGAACTTTAAAGACCATTTCCAACCATCATAATATTATTACCAATAAGAAAAGTATCATTCATTCAAATAAAGACATAATTTTTCTCCTCTCTTTCAACTTCAATGATAATTTAAGATGTATGCTGATTTTTTCATTTCTGTATAGTTTTCGAGGGTTCATTATAGTTACATAAATACTCATTTTTAGAACCATAAACGTCTACTGAATGTTCAAGGTTTCAAATACATGAAAAATCTATGTTCTTGTATATGGACAATTTGCAATCTCTACCGAAGTCGTGAGTTCGATAATATTAAAAATTGCTACATCGGAGTGTTGTCTATCTTTATGATAAAATTTAGTGCACGATACAACTATATACCTCTACAAAATGTATACGTACCTAAAAATGCTTATTTTTTGACGCTATTGAAAAGTTTCCGTAATCTTTGTACAGCACAGACACACATTCTTCGGTTTTGTACCAAATAAAAGAAAAGAAGGCTATAAGAAGAACGTCGAAAAGTCAAAAAGGTGCGTACTCTTAAATATTTGAGATTATAAAGAATATAGTAATGTAATGCTAATTTATATCGGTCAAGATTAAGGAAAATAACCATTTCAGTACCATTATGAAGGAATTGCGACTTTGAATATTTGTACCCAAATTCAGTTACGTTTAGACAATCTCTTTGTGTAATGCAATTTGATGTTACAGAATTTATTTACACTTTAAGAAATCAAACATGTTTAAATGTAACATCAGATAGTAGTGTTTGAATTATTTGGTACAATCTAGTACTACAAATTTTTTCGTTATATTAACCGAATAAGTATATCACTGGAGTTAGTATTACATACAATTTCATAATACTAGACAGTAGGAAATTATTTATGTTTGTCCTCACTCGCTGTCAAAGTTGATTGTTTCTCTGCTTATTAATGCGAAAGACGAATTAATAAATTTGGCTAAAATACATTCTGAATGAAATGACATAATATATAACTTGACTGTGGTTAGGGGGGAAAAATATTCAGACTACCAGCAGAGAGTTTTGGATGTATTAAATGTTGTATAATATATCATATGTATAAATTATCTACTCTGTAGCTTAATTTTCAGAACAGATTTTGGGTGGTAGAAACAGCTGTTCTTCACATTTAGCTTTAAGATAAATTTGTTCCTACTTTTCAACTTTTATTGCTGACAAATGTACTATCGTAAAATGTCACGTTTATTTAAGTCGACCATATACGATAAAGGTAAGTTATTCACTCAATTATAATTATTTTTTAGATTCTACACATCTTTGTGTATAAAAATCAGGTGAACAAAAAGTAGAGGGTAGTGGAAAATTATTGCGAGTTGGAGAAAGCCAATAAATCTGAAAAATAAGATTAATTTGCCTATGCCCATTTTTCTTTTTCTCTTAAGTATTTTTCACAAAAGTGAAATTCTCGGCGCTCAAAATAAGAAATCAAAGATGAGCGACGTGTGCACAACTTCTGAATGCCAATTTGTTGATAACATATGTATAATTATTTTTAAACCTATTTTAATCATATAATTCTTTAATGTAACAATAATTTAAACTTTAGATATTTGTGCATCTAACTCAAAAGGGACTAGTCTTTCGATTGTAGTCATCCCCGCGTGGATAATATAGGGGACGTACAATTTTAAGAACCTAAAAATGATAGGTTCGGGGGTACATGTAAGAGGATAGGGGGCCACACGTTGGGTATCAAAAATTGTGATCATCCCTGAACAATTAAATTGGGAATAATAATTTGGTTAGTATTACTCCTTTTCCATTTTATTCAGGGCACAATTTATTTTAAAAAATAGGAGATTATTGGCCCTATCGGCACGAGTGGAACTCAGTAGAATTCATTTCATCCTATCTAGCGATTTGGTGGGTATCTTCGCTTACGCGAGATCCCACTTTTCAGGAGTGACTTTTAGGGGAAAGGCGTAGAGGCTGATTCAGTCTTCTGTATCCATGACGTCATTCGGAGCTCGGGCACTACTTTTTGCCCTCCATGGTAGGGAGATGAGACACATACTATGACATCTGGGAGGCACCTCTCTGGTCGACCAAGGTAGCCTTCCGCTTCGTGGCGATATGCTTTCTTAGGCTGGGCCGATTTCTAGGCTTGCGGTCGTAATTTTGCCGTTTTAAAGAAAAATTTATCCGCTGCGGATTGCGCACAGAAAGAGCCCGAATCACAGGGGACACTCGGAGACGGTTTAAGACAGGTAAGTCGGCGTTTCACGTGTAAGAAAAACTCTCGAGAAAGGTGCATATCTATCATACACTGGAACATTACAGGAAGTCGGGAGGACGGGGTAAGTGCTACCGGTTACCCGCTGACGCGTTGCCGGGGTTTCCCGGATACACTAGAAAAACGAGCCCTCCTCGACGTTGACGGGCTTAGTGGAACGGTTACGGGTCCATCTCACGCAATAGGACGATAGGGAATTAGGAGTCTGGATAAAAATAAAATAAAAGGGGGGAGCAAGGAGCAGTCCCTGTGGAATACACCTTATATTGGAACCCGTTGGTACATCAGAAAATGGGTACCCGCTGAGTCCTCAAAAGAGGCATTTGATGAGAACTCGTCACCGAGTTGGCAACTGAGCGTGGAGTAGGTAGAAAATAAAACAATATTATTTAATAACATTTTTCGTATCGGTACACATGTTAGATTTTTTCTGCGTACAAGGGGAGAAAGAGCGGTCCACGTCGAATACAGCTTGTAATGGGACCTGCTGTGACCTCAGAAAATGGGTCCCCGCTGAGTTCTCAGAAGAGGCATGCGGCTAGAACTCGTGGTCTCGTCACCGAGTTGGCAACTGGGCGTGGTGTTGGCTGAAAATAAAACAAAACTATTCAATAAAATTTCTCGTATAAGTATTCATGTTTGAAATATTCTTTCCTACAATGAAAAAATCAGAAATTGTGGAAATGGTTTAAATAAAGAGGTTTCCCAAGTAATAGTCTGCGTAATTACGCTGTAACGTGTTGGGATCCACAACGGTACGTCGAGGCAAGGCTGAAGGTCGAGTCAGTACTTGCAACGTGCTTTATCGATGCTCCGCGAAGTAACCCCATCGACTACCAAAGTCGTATTGTATGGGCCACACCGTGCAGGTTCCATGGACCAGCGATGTCGTATCTGAAGGTATACTGTGTCGGCCACTGGAAGTGTACTGTGCTTAAGTCCGAGATCAGCCCATATTCATATAATCGGCCGGTATATGGAACCGGAAGCGAGAAAGCTACGCCGCGGATTCGCTGCTGCGAAAAAAAGGGGCACACGAAGCAGCGAATTGTCGATTCCGAAAAATGGGGATATAGAAACGATGACTGTCTGTTCGCGACAAAGTGGGGAATTCAAGAAGCGAAGAAGTGCTTGTCGCAAAAACTGAGGTACGCGACATTATGATTCACTGGTAACTTGGGAATCGCGCAAATTCCAATTCCTTGCTCCGTCTCAGCGGAGTCTGCCAACCTGTTTATTAAAACAAAGACCATTAGATATTAATACATATGTCCTTAAACTACCTTAATACTAAACTCATTTTTAATTAACATCTCATGGTTTTTAAAATAAATAATTCAAAACGTCAGGTAGAAGGAAGTTATTATTTTTTTAAATTGATAAACCGCTTGTGGGCGACACGATTTTAGGTGTTAGAAGCGTTTTTGTGAGTCAGGGTCAAAATTGACGATGTTGGATATTTATGCGAAGGTGATACATTGACATGTGCTCTATCTCTCTAGTCTTTACACCATGCTTATTGCTTACATTCTGACATGGACGAGAAATGAATGTATTCTGCGTATATATATAAATAAAAAATTAAGTAGGGGCGCTTGTTGGTGATGCATTCAAGCGAGGCAATCAAAAAAAAATTAGTCAAAGTGGGTGCCGCTAGCCTAAGGGTTAAGAGTTTGAAAAACGTTTTTTGTTTAAGTTTGAAAGGTTTAGTAACCCATTAAGACGTAAATTATATCATTATCGTAGATTTTTTTCTGTAGATACTTTCATGATAATTTTGAAGATGTCGCATGAGTCTTGATTTGCTTTTTTGCTCATCGATTTGTGTTTTGAAATGATCATTTAGCTTTTTGATTCATCCTTTTTTTAATGCGGCTTGAATCATAATTTTATTTGTTATTCAAATATTTCGAATTTTTTTAGATGAAAAATATTTTTCTTACTTATCCAGCGATGACTCATCCGACCTTTCTTGACTCGTTTGATGACTTTACTTCACTTCACCTTTTTCCTAATTTTGAATATGCAAGTGACAGGCCAAGAGTCAATGCTACCGCTTGACTCGCTTGACAATTCTAGACAAGGAGGCTCGATAATTAACAAAAAAATATAAAATAACGTCGTTTACAAGATTTTATCAATATAAAGCGATAAATGAAAAGCTTGGTAGTTTTGCTGGCTACTGATGACTACTCGTCAGCAAAACTACAACACATTTTATAAATACTACCCTGGTCGATATTAAATTAACAACTATTACTACACCAAGCGACAAATCTCAAGAGTCGATAATTTATTGTCTTGTTGTGCATCATAGGAACCAACTATTTTCAAAAGGTGGACAATTTTGATAGACCGTCGGATTGTTTTAATCTAAATCTTATATGAACGATTTATAAATTAAGATTATAATGATTATTTTCTAGAAATGGAGCTTGCTATTATTATTCTATTTTTCAGCTTCCATAATCTTGCAGTATATGGATGACAATGCAGCGCCGTGCGATGACTTTAATAAATGTGCATGTGGTACTTTTTTCAAAACACAACTATTCCGAAAGGTTGGCCTCGTGTTGACAGATACGATATAATTAACCGGAAAATTCAAGAGCAATTAAAAGTTAGCCTTGAAGAAAAAACTCAACCTAATGAACCAAGATGGGCTACACTCGCAAAAAATTATTACAAGTCTTGCACGAACACATGTGAGCATCTTTTTAAATCCGAAATTCATTATAACAAGAATTTTGTATAGAAAAAAATAATTCTTTTTTTCTATAGCTGCAATTGAAAAAAAATGGTTTGCGCGGACAACTAGATGATTTCAAAGAATCAGGTGGCTGGCCTGTCCTGGAACATACGTGGAATCAGACAAAATACGAATGGCAACAGTCTACTTATACTATGATGAAATTGGGATATGCAGCTATTTACTTCTTTACTTTTCAAGTCATAAATGACCCTTCAAACAGCAAAAAACGTGTGCTTAATGTGCGCAATTACGGCAAAAGTGAAGAATAAGAAATTAAGATTAAAATCTAATATATTTTTAATTGGAAATTACTTTTTTTAGATCGAACAACCATCCTTTATTATTGGTCGTGAATTTTTAATAAAGGGGCTCATTGACAAGATGGTCACTGCCTACTTCGATTATATGGTTGATATAGCTGTTCTTTTTGGTGCAAACAGAGATAAAGCGAAAAGTGAATTAAAGGAATCTCTCAAATTCGAAATTAACCTAGCCAAGGTGAGTGCAAATTATGATATTTTTATATCGTTGCTATCAGTAACAGTTTTTAATCGGAAGCCTCGGCAGAGGTAATGTTGGATCAATTCAACAACCTCATTTCAACAACTCTATATTTATTCCATTAAAAATCAAAATTTTGCAAAGACAATTAATTTTACCTACTCAAATATCTATACGTTTATTAATCTACCTTAAAACGCTAGATCACCAAAAGTGAAGATGATAGAAGCAAAAAAAATGTTCTCAATAATCGAATGACAGTGAGAGATCTATCTAAAAAATATCGGAGTATTCACTGGAAGAAATACTTCAACTCACTTTACTCAGCTTTCAATTCCAGCATCGTAATTGACGACAATGAAACAATAATAGTTAACGTGCCGGATTTTTTTTAGAAATTTCGAAAAACTGATAAACAATACACCAAAAAGTGTGCAAGCTAATTATTTATCAATTATGGAGAGGAGCTCATGGTGATTTGGAACTTTTAACTGAACATATTCGGGAACGCAAATTGAGATTCACAAATGTGCTGAACGGTGAAAATAAAATACAAGATAGACGGCAGGACTGCCTCGATCAAACACTTGCGACTCTCCTATATTTGAGTGTTAATGCTTTATATGTCAGGAAACACTTTAGTCCAGCATCTAAGAAAAGCGCAGAACTATGAGCAGTCGATATTGAAAAACAGTACAAGAAAATTATACAAAAGGTAAAATTTTCTCATGAACTATTTCAAAATTTTGTTCTGTGGAGAAAATACAATAAAGAATAGATTAAAAAATAAAAAAAGGAAAAAAAGTCAATATATTGATGAAAAGAAATAAAAAATATGGACGACATTAGTATTTTAAATGAGTGATTATCTAGTAGGGTGGCTAAAATAGAATAAAAAGTTTCTTTAATTTGAGTGGGAATCTTCGGAAGACATTTTATTTGTTGAAAACTAACTGAATTGTTCTCAAAAATTTAAATGGAAGAGTAGACCTGAATGAAAAAGATGCGCAAACAGTTATCTCGAAATAAAAGGGACATCTATCTTACAGTTTAACCAAAAAATTATTTTGTTGATGGTTCACAATAATTTGAAGATTACGTTAGCATATGTATTCTGCTTTTTTTTATTCGATGTGGGAATTCTTTGTCTTTCAATTAATTAAAAAAATTCAGAGTTTTAGGAAAATTAAAAAATGGCTTTTAACAACATTTTTCGGTAGGTGATAATATGTACTATATATCTCCTGAGTTTCGTTCTTGGTAAATCAATGCTTCACATTAAAAAAAAAACATTTTTAAAAAATTGAATTTTTTCATTTTCCTCGGAAGCAACGAAAGGTACGAACACATTTTCAGATAAAAGCTTAATCATCTGGAAAAGTTCTACAACAAACATCTTTTCGCTCTTTTGAGATATCTTGCACCTTTACGAGAAGAAAATATCGTAACAAAAAAAAATTTTTTCCTGGGACAAAAATGTTTGCGCATGCATAAAACTGATAGGATGCTCTTTTGTATTAGCGAAGATTTTATTGAAATATTGAAAAAAATAAGGTTGCCCGGCAAATCTTCTTTTCATGTGGTCAAGCCTCGATGAAGAAAAATCAGGATTTTCTGGAAGACCCAACCTTTGTAATTTTTTCACATATTTGGTTTACACTTACTGGTTTTTGAGGAATGCATCACGATCAGATGTTTTATATATGTGTAAACTTTTATATAAACATTTTTTGTATCTTTCTTTGTTTCCCAAAAAAATACGGAAATATTATTTTTCCAAAATATTTTTTTTCAATGTGAAGCAGTGGTTTTCCAAGAACGAAACTCAGAAGAAACGTCGTACATATTACCATCTAATTTTAAACAATAAAAAAATATTTTAAAGACTTAAGTAAATCCGTTTTTGAATTGTTTTTGTTTGAAAGTATTATTTACCATAAAGGCACAAGTTTTTTTTTAATTGCCCTAGTTTACATACACTGCCGGCGGACATTATCTACACGCCTCTTTTTTGAGGTGTTGATGAATTTCTTTTATTTTTACATATTGAGACTTATATAAGACTCCTGAACATCATTATATAAAGAAGTTTACCATTCCAACACTTCGTCTCGACCTATGTACGTATTAAAATAGGCTCAACCCCAAGTGAAATTAGATATTTAGGATGCTTAGGTCTGTTTAAGCCCTTAGTAAGAATGTCGGCTGTTATTTTGTCCGTGCTTGAATAATCAATTGTAATTTGTTCTTTTCTTAAAGCTTCGCGAACAAAATGATAACGAATGTCAATGCGTTAAGCTTGTCCATGGTATACACGGTTTTTTGTTAATTTTAAAGCCCCCTGATTATCGTTATGTATAAAAAAAGCATTCTCTCCGCTGACGCCAATTTCAGCCAAGAAGTTCTTTGCATGGATTACTCCTATGGTAGCTCTTGACAATGACATATGTTCAGCTTCTGTGCTAGATAACGCTACTGTACGTTGTTTCTAAGCTTCCCAACTGATTGCTGACACACTCATTTTGAAAACGTAACCTGTGAAGGAACGCCAATCTCGTGGACAGCAACCTCAGTCAGCATTTACTAGGCCTTTCAAATTTTCTTTACTCTTGCTGAAAACGATTCCGTAATACATTGTTCCCTTTAGATATCGAGGAATGCATTTAGCGGACAACCAACTTTCTGAGTTGCAACTGCTTTTGGGTCCTTTATCCTAAAGTGATCCAGTACGTCCTTAATGTATCGCTTTTAGCGCATGGTGATCTTCGTATTAGCTCATCGTTTTCCATAGTAGAAGCAAGCATCGGCTTGAATGGACGTCAATCCAGCTTTGTGGAGTTTCTGGTCAAATTTCTTGTTTCACTAACGTTCTGACTGTCGGAGACGACACAAGGACTTTTTCAGCAAATATACTTTGTCCCCATGTTTGACTGCTTGAAGATTTATCCATGCTCCTTCTTAGAGCTGATAATTATCACCATCCCCTTCTTCGAGAGTTATCTGCGTTAGCATCCCCTCAAATAATTTAGGAAGTACAGCAGAAAGTGCAGCACTTTGGCTGTAACCTTGAGCTACTAACCGTGATTTTTTCTTGTAAAATGTTCCACTTGAGTCTTGTTTGTTGCGCAGTTTGTTTCATTCATCATCTGATCAGGCGTCTATCTTTTGGTCTGTTAACTATTTCCCAGGTCTTGTTCATCAACAATGATCTGAATTTCTTCTCAATTGCATTCTTCCATTCTGCAGCTTCGGAACTGGACATTGACGCTTTGAACGGCAGCTCAGAAAAATTGACTTCCTCAGGAATTATTCTGAATATCCAACATTTCTTAGGGTTTTCTATAATTTTCAGATCAAGGTTTTTTCTTCAAGATTTCCCTCCAGATCGGAATTCTCTTCGAAATTTCTGAGCTCTCCTGAATGTTGTTGCTCTCCTTCAAGGTTAGCCAATTGATTTTCCTGTTCATCAGCATTGTCCAGTTATTGTTCCACTCTTCGTACAGTTGGTTGTTACATTTTCAGAGGTCTCTCCCATTTCCGGAACGAACTATTCTTGGTCTTTCCGGTCCTCTCTGGCTGGCTGTTCGTTTACCTCTACTGCAGGGTTCTTTAAGTGTTGGATTCTTCGATTTGAGCTGGTTAAACACCTTCATTAAGTTCTTTCCTCATTACGTGATTGAACTCGAGTTTCATAGATTTAGGTTCTGGAGTAGCTTCGAAGTTCTTGAGTACTTTAGAAGGAATTAGTACTTTTCCGTTGGCAAAATATTACACTGATCTGAATAGCAAACGAATATTCTTCCTCATGTGTTCAATTCTCCCCTTCCTGGTCGGTTATCGAAAATTATTACTTAACAACCAAAAGGTATCAGGTACGACAGCATTAAATCATTTCCAGTCCATAACTTAAAAGGAATTTTATCTATCGAAGAGTTTGAAGGGCATCTATTTTTATTATGATTAGCTGTGGCGACAGCTTCTGCCCAGAATGATGGGGCAATTTCAGATTGAATCATCATACACCTGTCAGTTTCGATGAGAGTTCGGTTTCTTCTCTCAGCAATACCGTTTTGTTGCGGTGTGTACGGAACAGTGAGTCTTTTCTAATACCGTTTTGTTCCAAGTAGTCGTCAAATTCCTGATGGTATTATTCTTTCCCGTTGCCTGTTTGTATACATTTTATTTTCTGCCCAGCGAAATTCTCGATCAGGACTTTGTACTTTTTTAATGCGGATAGAACTTTATTTTTGTTTTTTTCACACCATCGAGTTTTGTCGTTAATAAAAGTGGCTACAGACCGCGTCCCTCCATTTGATTGGCATTTCATTGGATCACATAAATCCATGTGAATCATATAAAAAATGTCAGATTCCATTGGATACTTTAGGAAAAGGTTTTCGTGTCATTTTCCTAGTAGACCAACTTCACAAGGGGGGAAGTGATCCCTTTCATTGAAAATCATTCCTATAGCCTGTTTACTTTTTTTATTTATTTTTTAAATGTTTTTTAAGCTGCGCTCATTTAGGTCACGCAATCGTCGATGACACATCTCCAGTTTTGTAATAGATGATGTTGCAAAAGATATACCCGCAGATTCGTCGTTCTCTTGAAGGTAATAGAGATCAATGACTCGTTTAGCAACTGCCTTCATATTGCCTCGAAGAATGATGACAGTGGTCTCGTGCTGATAAAAAATTACACGAAGTCCTTTATCTGTTATTTTAGCGATTGATAACAAATCTACTCTCAAGTTCGTTCAAGATAGAATCATCAGACTTTTCATGGTTTCGAATTTTTAGCACTGCAGCATATGTAAGAAGAACACCCGCTATCTAGACACCATTTACTTTGACGAAATATTTTCTCTGCTGGCAACGCTACCTGCTTGGATTCTCCACCTGTTTTGGAGACAAAACTAACTTCTAACCTTTCTGCCGATTGTGATGAGTATTTATCGATTTTAGGACAATCTGAATCCTTATACCCTCGTTATTTGCATCGATTACATTTATATTTGAAATGTTTGTTTGAATCGGTCTTGTCATTGCTCTTAGAATCCTGGTTTCTCCATGGTCTACAATTTTCACCGCTCCTGCTGCAACCGTGGCGTTCTCCATTTCTTCTTTTATTTCCCATTTCCTAAAATCAAATGTAGTAATGCATTAGAGAGGAGTTCTTTATTCATTTCAATCTCCATTTCACTGACTTTATCAACGGCATCGAAAAATTTATTTAAACGGGTACGTACGTCCTTATCCTCAAGCATTTTATTCAAGAGCAATTGCTTGAATAAAGCTCCCTTTTAAGCAGGTCCTTTCAACTTATAGATCGATTCCAATTTTTGCCATATCTGACGTGAAGTTTCGCATCCTTTAACTTGACCTTGCTTTGCCGTCTGATAGATCCCGTGCTTCCACTGTCAGCTTAGATGCGTCATTTCCATTGACGATTTCTGGTCTCGTCTTTCTTCCGTTCACGTAGCCCCGTCTGTAATTTTTGATAATTAGTGCCTGTGCTTGTAACTTCCAAGTGTCGTAATTGTCCTTGCAACTCGATCCCATAAGAAATTTTTGAGTAGACATTTCTGCATTAAATTTAGATCCAATGGCGTTTGGCACACCAATTCTGTTTCTGGTTTGTAGGTAAATTATCTTCGAAAAAGATTTCACTTACAATTTGTCACGCACTAATTAATTTAAGCAATCGCTAGGCCCATAACCTATTGAGACTCATATAAGCAGAACGTTGAGATTGATAAATAAATATATTAATTTATGATAGAAACACAATTTATTCAGGCTTTTCAATTGACATAATGAACACAGTCGCTTGGTTCTGATAGAACAGAATAGAAATAAAAGCTTCTCTTGAGTATCCGTTCTATTTCTAAATTCAAATAACAAAATACTTGCATAGACAGATCGCTAATTTAAATTCAAATTACATAAGGCAGTTTATTGTTTCAACATTATTATACTACCATGAAAATTTTTTTCTCATGAAATTATGAACAATAAAATTCTGCATCGAATAAGCCGAAGCTGAACTCAAAATGTCAATTTTATAAAAACATATTGCAAAAAGCTTGAAATTTCGACATTTTCAGAAAATTGGAATACCTTTAGAAATAATTAACATTCTTTGATGTTCTTGAGCTCATTTTAAAGGTAAATCTCCATAGTATTTTTTATAAATTAATAAGCTATTTTTATACCTCTTCATGAGCATCTGACGTAGGGTAGAATCTAGGGAAAAAATTCTTAAAATATCAAACCAATTTAGAAAAATACTATAGACTCACCTCTAAAATAATCCAGGAAACTTTAAAATTGAAAAAAGGAGTTGTAAGAAACAAGTTTTTAAGAATATCGAAATTTGACGTTTTTTTCAATACCTTTTTATTAAATATAATATTAAATATAACAGGCGTGTCGAATATTTCCGCTGATACTGTACATTTTTTATCCCTTTCTTCACGTCTTGGGGTTTCTCTTACTTTTCTTTCAGGCAAAATGGATGGACAAAATATCAATGACAAATGCTTTAAATAGACTTTCGTCTATGAAAAATTTCATTGGATGCCCCAATGAATTTTTCGATGACAAGACTCTTAATGAATTCTACAAGAAGGTGGAAGTAATCCCAAATGAATACTTTAAATCAACATCAGCCTTGTCTTTTTTCTTAAATGGCTGTTTCTTCAATCTACTAAGGAAGCGTGTAAATACATCACACTGGACCCTTTACGGCAGAATTGCTACTGTAGGCCCTGACTTTTCTGCAGAGGCAAACGGCATGGGCAGGCCTATTTTATTGATAGATTCTAACCAGACAGCGAACGGGTTTTGGTTTAACAGAGGAAACCTACAACAATCGAAATTTGGTTTGGGCTCACACTTACCACAGTAATAGGTAATCACTGAAATTGTAAAATCGTTAAGTAATAAGATGTGCTTTTCAGCAATTCTCGAGAAGAACGCTTTAAAAAAAATTCACGCACGTCACATGGACCGCAATGAGAGTCTTTCAACTACTGTTTAGATCACGATGTATCGCTCCGACTTGAAACGAAAATAAAGTATAAAGGCGATTGCGAAATAAGTAAAATTAAATTCTTTGCTTCACATGTCTTAAATTATTGTTTAGGAAGTGTTATTTTACATTAAAAACTGAGTAAGGAAGCATTATTATGTAATTCAAAATATTTAAAACTGTGCATTTTATGAAGGTATTTATGTAGAAGAAATTTTTGTGTGTGTAAATTATGATAATAAAGCGTGTTCGAATCCGACTTTAGTTGAACTAAAAATTAAAAACCTTTTTTTAAAAAGTTGGAAAAATTAATTTTTAATATTTTACTATTTAAGTCTCTCTTGGATTTTAGATTTGCCTTTGAGCTACTTATTAATCTTCCAAAAGATGCTTTCTGTGAAAAACTTAAGTTCAACACCTTCTAATTTGAAGATGGTTGGGGCTCACCATGCCAAGTTTGCAACCGGAATGTCCGGGTTTAATTCCTGCTACCAGCATTTTTTCACAATTTTTCTGATTGCAATACAGCATAAAATTTTTTCAATTCAAGCTGAAATATTCTTTTTAAACCATTTTTTTGAATGAAAAAAATTCTCTATGCAAATTTTTTGTTGAAAAACATCAGTCATCATTCAAATTTTAAAACATAAATATTGTAATAATAGAAAATATCTTATATTTATATTATTTTATTTTGCTATTTTTTTACAATTGAATACGTCCAATATTATTAAACTATTTTTTATATTTTATTTCCACCTCATATGAAAATAATAATAAAAAAACATGGATATTCATTTGAAACACGAAATATGATAAATTTTTATTTAAAAAAACTTTCCTTGGAGTAAAAGTGGTGGTGAAGGTTAAAAAAGCAAATTTTTTCAAATAAAAAATGATTAAAAATTAATCGAACCAGGACTATGCTGTTGCAAGTTCGAAGTGCTACCGCCTGATCTAAGCGGAAGTTGAAAGACTATGACATGGCAATCCACGTAACGTACGTTGATTTTTTTGAACCTAGTTTCTAGATAATTGCAGAAAAGCGCATCTTATTACTTAAGCATATAGAAGTTTGGCAATTACGTATTACTGGAATGAGTATGCATGTTTCCTTCAGAGAAATTTTTTGTTGTGGTTATCATGAGGAAGGAAACTTATCATTTTTTTTTATGTATGTAATATGAGTTACAATCTTTAGAAATACCTGCTGGACTCCTACAGGATATATTCTTCTATAATAATTGGCCCGAATATATTAACTACGCTGGGGTTGGTTCGTTTAATATGGGGCATGAAATGTTTCATCTTCTTGATAATCTTGACGCTTGGATGACACCAGAAACGAAAGAAACGTACCTTGCGAATGCTGATTGTATTACTAAGCAGTACGGAAGTTATACTGCTGAAGAAGTCGGCCTTAAGGTATGTATCATCTGTATACAAAAAAAACTACGGTTTCAATTTTTTCCAAACTATTTTCTCAAAACTCTTATTGAACTCCAGCTATGTTTGATTGTTCGTTGTCGTAATTAATGTCAAAACTAAAAAAAAAAAACGATTCCTTTCAATGACCGCATCGCTTGCCATCAACCAGTTGTGGTTTAATTTTGTTGGTGTAAGTTTGTCACCGCTTCATACTTCAAAACCAAACTTTGCTTTTTTTCTGTATAGGGTTCTTTCAATGAATGTTTTTTAACACTCTTAGCTTCAGAAAAACTTTCCTAACCTGTATTTCTCATTCATTTCTATCACTGGTGCAGTACGGAATTAAAAAAATAAATATAAATACTTTTTAATATGAACTTGCAAATAACAAACCCAGATATGCTACACATTAAAAAATAAATTATACCATTAAACACTGACGAATTGATTAATTACTTTGGAAAATATTTATCAATTTTTAGTTAAATGGTGCGTTTACACAAGGAGAAAACATTAATGACAACGCAGGCGTAAAACTGTCATACCTAGCCTATCAAGAATGGGTGAAACGAAACGGACACGAACCCAAATTGCCTGGATTAACCAATTACACACTATCACAACTTTTTCGGATCCATGCAGCTATGCAACAATGTGACAAATACACAACAGAATTTTTGAAAATGATCGTTCAGACAGATAATCATAGTCCATCAGGATTCAGAATCATAGGTACATTTTCAAACAGGCTAGAATTTGCAAGAGACTTCAATTGTTCACTTGGTTCCAAAATGAATCCAGCTAAGAAGTGTTCCGTATGGTAAATAATTTATCGAAATATATATTTCATTGTAGAATGATTCTTCAAATGTACAATTTAGAATAAACTGATATTGTGGATATAAATTTGAGAAAAGTCATACTAAACTATTTCGGGAATATGTCCGTTCATCATAAAAATTGCTACATCAGAGTTATGTGTATTTCTACAATAAATTTTAGTATAGAATAAAACATTATACGGCTAAAAAATATATGAGTACTCTTGAATATTTAAAATTTAAATCAATTAGCTTTATAGGGAAAACCACCATACAGTAGATAAACATGCATCAAATATTTTATAATCCAAAACGCAAGTGTATGTGAAGAGTTTCTGAAAAACATAAATTTTCGGTACGAATAGTTCCGAAATACGAATTTGAAACATCCGTAATGTCATTTTTAAGGTTAAAACTTGAACACTGTAGTTTTCTAAAATGACAATTGCGGCTATTTCCATAACAATATTTTTTATGAATTCATCAAAACAGATAAATATGCAAGGTTTCATGAATATAAAAAATCTATGAACTTGTTTCTGAAATATTTCCAATCTCTACCAAAGTCGTGAGTTTGATTTTATTCAAAATTGCTGAGTCGATGTTATGTGAATATTCCTGATAGAACTTTGTATGCAGTAGGATTTTGTAAATCTAAAAAATGTAGGTGCACTAAGATATGTTTGTTAATCTCTTTTGACGTTATGAAACATTTCTAGAAATATTTTTATTATTTTCTTGCTACACACATGAAAGCAAACACGAATTGTGACACAGTACCATCAGTTTTTGTTCTAAAAAAGGGGACGTCTCTCACATGAGCAGAGAATTAAGAAGTCATAAAGGTGCGTGCTCTTAAATATTTCAAATTATAACGAGTATACTAAAAAAATCTAATTTATGTCGGCTCATGTTAAGGAGGATAACAATAAGAGAATACACTTCATGCTACATAATTTATTACCACTTTGAAAAAACGAAAAAAGTTAAATTCTCACATCAGTCAAGGGTGTTCATATTATTTGGTAGTTTCTAGTATTGTGAAATTTCCCATAATAATAACCGATCAAGTATAGTGCTGGGGCAAGTATTACGAAAACTTCCATAATCCTAATGAACTGGAAAAAAATTATGTGTACAGAATATTCCATAGCAGTAGACAGTACGAAATTATTTATTTGTGTCCTTACTAGCTGCCAGCGTTATAGATTGTTCTTCCGCTTATTAAAGTGGAGTGATCTGGCTGTATGTATATTGATGCTAAAGGTCTTAAATCATACCTTAGTAGTGAGGGGGACCTGTGTATAGACCTCCGTTTCACTATTTTCATGTTCGTATTCTTAATCAGCTCATCAAAATATATCAACAGACAAGGTTTGAAAAATATTAAAAGTATAAATTTGTTTTTGAAAAATTTCCAATCTCTACAAAAGTCGTGAATTTGATAATCTTTAAAATTGCTTCGTCGGAGTTCTGTGCATCTTTCCGATAAAATTTATTATACAATAAAGTTATATACCTCTAAGAAATGCATGTCTGCTTAATAATGCTTCTTCTTTCGACGTTATTGAACAGGTTTAGTAATATTTTGATTTATTTTACATTACACACATAGAAACAAACACAAATTGTGACATAGTTCCATCAGTTTCTATTGCAAAGAAGGGAGAGTACTCTCACATGAGAAGAAAATTAAAAAGTCATAAAGGTGCATGTTCTTAAATATTTCAAATTATAACGAATATACTAACCAAAATATGATTTAGATCGGGTAAGGCTAAGAAAATAACAAATAAATAAAGATTTTAAATCTACAATCAGATGAGGGTGTTTAAATTATTTAGTAGTGGCTAGTATCGCGGAATTTTCCGATAGGTCAATCGATCAGGTATAGCGCTGTGGCTTGTATTGCGAAAATTTCCATAATCCGACCGAACTGAAAATGGCTTATGTGAATGGAAAACTTCATAATGCTAGACTGTACGAAATTATTTATATTTTTTTTCTCTCGCTGCTAAAAGTAATTGATTTTCAGCTTATTAGAATAAAATAAGAATGATTAATTTTTATTAAAATCAATGTAAACAAAAGAACATATTATAGTATAGGGTAAATGTGCCAGTAGTCGGAAAAATAGCGTTACCCTCATATTCGCATCATTGTAGGCACTTATTTGTACTTTTTCAACCAAATATTTACATTGTTGGACTCTATTTGCTTATAAAGTTATTTCTGCTTTGTATTTTTAAGTCGGATTTCATTTTAAAAGGAAAAAAAGGCTTTCTGTAAAAAGTTAAGAAACACCGGTAGTAGGGCAAGATGTTTAGTGGTCCAATAGCATGTGTTCCAATAGTCTGATAGTATTTTTATGTATCCAATATTTCTATTTGAAGCAAATAGGCACAATAATTTTACTGAAATTATATTTATTAGTTTGGGACGGTTAGAATTTCAGGACAATAATTATAAGATCACTTCTAAAACGAAGCTTCCTCACTATCTAAGTCTAGGTTGGACAAGTAACGATTGCAAGACAATGTTCACATTTTTATAATATCGAACATACAAAAGACTCTTTTTTCACTATCTGAAATAATAATTTTCTCTAAAGCAAGTAAATGATAAATGCTTTTTTATAAAACTTATCACTACGGTTTTATTTATCTCCTTAGCTT
This sequence comes from Andricus inflator, assembly GCA_900474215.1. NCBI lineage: Eukaryota > Metazoa > Arthropoda > Insecta > Hymenoptera > Cynipidae > Andricus > Andricus inflator. The sequence continues at coordinate 25,623 of UWNZ010124969.1, forward strand.
TAAACAAAAGGGGTAAATTAAAAAATTCTGTATCGCTTTACTAGAAAGTATGCAGAAATGTAAACATCTATTTGCATACTTTTCAAAATTATAGTTTATTGCACTTTTCTTACTATAAGATATACGAGAATGTCCGATTATTAATACGTGTTTTGAGACTGGTACACTTATATTATTATCTAAATGTTCTTAATGGAAAAATATTCAGACTTTGAGTACCAAATTTTAAATATATTAAACGTTGCATAATATTACACATGTATAAATTGACTGCTCTGTAGTTTATTTTTAAAACATACACATATATTTTCCAAGTATTTAACCATCATTGTTGACAAGTATAGAATATTTACGAACATTCCCAAAGTATAAAGCTGAATTGGCATAAAATACGAGATCTCACTACTTTATTGGACTGTCAATTTCTCGGGTTAATCTAGTTTTGCTTAGATAACTTCTATTGTGGTTTCCAAAATCAATATTATAAATAAGTGTTTTGTACGCCAGTGGATTCACCTCATTCTGGCGCCATTTCAGACCTAGTTATGGAAAAGCTAGAAAATGATGTTTTAAAAAAACTGGGATTTGAATATTTTTTCTTTTATTGTTACGTAGATGACATTTTTACCTGCAATCCAGAAGAAAAAATAGCCGAACTCCTCCTCGCTTACAATAACTACCACAAGAATTTAAAATAGAAATAGAAAAAGAAAATAGATTAAACATCCTAGATACCATGATTATTATAAATGATAACTCCTTAGTTACAGACTGGCACGGAATGGAGGTTGATTCAGGCAGATACACAAACTTAAATTATAATATTGGTTTCAAAGACAAAATTGCGGTCATTATTTCTTTAACTGATAGGGCGATTGGCGTAGCTGATGTCAGAATCAAAGAAAGAAACTTAAAAATTGTTCGAGACTTACAAAATTTAACGATTATCCTAAAAACTTCATAGATAAATATATAAACAAAAAAGTTGCCTTTTTAAACGATAAAAATAACAATCCAGTGGATATAATTAATGTCGATCAATTCGGTTACGAAAATATAGTGGTCTTACCATCCACTAATAAACTTCAATCCTTTTACAAGAATATTTATGATCTATTTGATATTAATATTGTATTAAAAAATGATAAAGATCCCTATTACTGCTTTTCTAAAAACACAGACCCCATTTGTTTTGACGCAAAAACTCATGTAACTGATTACATACCTTGCGAATGCGGTTGTACTTATATCGGCCAAACCAGCAGATACATTAAAGTTAGTATTCGTGAACATACTAATGATTGCAAAAAAGACAAGCGGAAAACTGCTCCTGTAATTCACTCACTCGACCAGGACTACAAATTTTTATTTTTGAAAGCAAAGATTATAGGTTACGATAGGAATTACAAGAAATTTTAAAGAAATGTTCCATGTTACCAAAAAAAAAAATAATAATATTAACAAAAGAACTGACACAGATTTTCTTAGTGATATTTATCACCGCTTAATTCTTTTAACTAATAATAGATGATTTACAGTAATCTTATAATTTTGCAAACGTAACTCCGCCCAAATTTGGTTAGATGGCGCACTATTCAATTATCACGTTACTTGAACGTATAAGGTAGGTTTTTCTCCACTCTTCCTTCAGCAATGCCTGGGTATGCATCGAATGTGTTGGCCCACTAATATTATTTTAACTAAGAAAATACATACACTACTTTCCCAAAAAGGGGGAAGAGTTAAAAAACTTAATTCTCAACTACACTACCTTCTTTCCGCATAGCTTAAAGTAGTGAAAAATCATATTTTGGGGATGTTTTGTAGACTTTTGCACACGGTTGTAAGGTAAGGTTTAGGTTTAGTGCAAACTATATCTTTTGCTTAAAAAGTTGAACTGGACAGTAAAAATTTTTGTTACTCTATAATAGTAAAAAAAATTCTTTGTAGGCATACGTAGGATGGCTAGGACGTATATAGGATATATTTTGTAACTGACGAGGCTCTTCGTCGAAGAGGGAAAGCTTTTAGCAATAAAAAAATATAAAGGAAAAGTAGTTCAACAAAAAAATTAACATCGACTTTACATTCTCTCACACTGGTAAAAAAAGAATAACATCAAAAAACACTATTGTATAGTGTTGCGTTTGTTTAAGTCAACCCTAAACGATCATGGTAAATTATTCACCAAGCTTTATGATTTCTCAGATTCTCTACAGAAAGCTTTGTATACAAAGAACAGGTAGACAAAAAGCAGAAGTTAGTGGATAATTACTGCGAGTTGAAAAAGCCATTAAATCTGAAAAAAATGATGAAATTGCGTATGCAAATTCTTCTTTTTTTCACATGTACTTTTCACAATAGCGAAATTCTGGATGCTCAAAATACGAAACCAAACACCAGCGACGTATGTTCAACTCCTGAATGCCAACTTACTGTTATGTAACATTATTTTTAAATCTAATACACTCTCATCCTAATGAGAAGGTATTGGTTTTATGTAAAGTTTGAATTAGTCGGTTTTCGTCAAATCTGCACGTTTTCTGGCCCCCTGACTCAGAAAAAATGATTTTTTTTACAAAGATGTCTGCCTGTAGTATCATGTAGGCAGGATAAATTTCGAAAGGTTGATCAGGTCGAATTGTGCTTTGGCATACTTTTTTAAGGCCTGAAAAGAAAGAGTGAGTTCGTTCACCAGCTATTTTGGATGAAAATTTAAAAAGTTCTAGCATTTTCAAAATTTTTTGAATCATTTCTTTTCAAGATTTAAAAATTCTATATGGGGCTGTTTGTAGTAATCGTAAACTCGAACAATTGATCCTCAGACTTTTTTCGATAAAAAAAATTCTCAAGATTATAGCAATTTCCAAATGCAAAAAAACAAACGAAAATAAACATTTTAAACTAAACAACGCGCGACATAAAAAAAAGTAAAGAAAAGAAAAACGTTGCTTTTTGAAATCCCTATAAGATTATCATAACAACTTTTTGAAATTTTTTGAAAAATCGAAAATTCGAATTTTGATCGACTTTAGTATTATTTATAATATTATATTCTGCGCAAAGAATAATGAAAAATCAAAAATTCTATTTTGCGGTCAAACTATGCAGTATACGAAAAAAGATGATTAGACAAATATTATCCATCCAAGAAAGATCTATAAATTTGTTCTAAATAAGTTTTTCGTAGGACGCGTAGTTTTTGTTTTAATCGTGAAAAATAACATTAGAAAATTTTAAAAAATTATATTTTTACATTCTCATCCTAATGAGAAGGTATTGGTTTTATGTAAAATTTGGCTTAGTCGGTTTTTATCAATTCTCCACGTTTTGTGTCCCACTGAGTCAGAAAAAATGGTTTTTACGAAGATATCTGTCAATCTGTAGCAGTGGGCTGTAGGCACGATTACTTCTGAAAAATTAAACAGATTGGATTGAGCTTAAGCTCATTGTTTTATGGCCAGAAGTGTAAGGATGAGTTCGTTAGCCAGATATTCTGGATAAAAATTCAAAAAGAAAAGGCATTTTCAAAACCTTTCAAAACATTTTTTTTTTCAAAATTTGAAAATTCTATGTACGGCTTTTTCTAGTACTTGGAAACTCGAACAATTTATCCTTATGACCTTTTTCGATGAAAAGAAAATTATTAGTTATAGCAGTTTCAAAACCCAACAGACGAACAAAAATTAACATTTTAAGCCAAACAACGCACGATATGAAACAAAGTAAAGAAAGGAAAAATGTTGCTTTTTAAAATTCCTACAACGTTATCATAACAACTTCTTGAATTTTCATGAAAAATCGAAAATAAAAATTTTGATCGCACAAAAAATAATGAAAAATCAAAACCTCCATTTTGCCGTCAAGCAAGACTTTTAAGCCCTTTTTTAATGCTATTCCGAACTTCTGAACGTTAAAATTATATAAGTACATATCACTATATCCACTAAGAAGTAATCTTAACATATATGTATGATTTTTATTTTTTTTTATTTTTGGAAAAAGTATGATTATTAATTTATTGAATGAATAAAACTTGCTGGTATTAAGATAATAGGGATTTAATAAAAGTTGTTTAACTTAGTAAATCTACACAGAAAATCCTACGTAGAAGATTTGGTAGATCCGTTTCTGTATCCCTATTCCAAATGTAATTTTTCATGAAACACTCTATAATATTTTTGTGAGATTATATTAATTTATAGTTATTTGAATTTTGAAAGAAAATACACAAAAGATGAAATTTTAAATCGAGAGAAAAACCATAAGGAATTAATTCGTAGTTGTTTGTTTTTTTAAACAAAACACATCCAAAATATCATTTTCAATTTGACAGAAAAGCTACAGGAAATTAATTTGTAATTATACTATTTTAATATTTGCAAAAGAAAATTTCTTTTTAATACAATTTTTCAAAATAATTTGTCCAGAAAATATATTTCAAATTATCAATATTTTTCAACTAATGATCTCATTGTTAACGAAATGTGGCGTATGCTCTAATGCCGCCCTAAATCTTCAATTTGGTTTTCTTGTCAGGGGCATCTAGATTAAAATCGTAGATAGATTTTTTGAAAATACTCTCACGATGATTTTGTGGATGTAGCATAAGTCTTAATTTGCTTTTTTTACTCGTCAATTTGTATTTTTAGATAATCATTTGGCTTCTTGACTCATCCACCTTTTTTCAGTGCTGGTTAAATTATAATTTTATTTGTTATTCAAATATTTCGAATTTTTTAGATGAAAAATATTTTCCCTACTTATCCAGCAATGACTCATGTGACCTTTTTTGACTCATTTGAGACTTTTATTCATTTCACCTTTTGTCTTATTTTAATTGTCACATTGACACGTCAAGCGTCAACGCTATCGCTTGACTCGCTTGACAATTATAGATAAGAAGGATCTATAATAAACCAAAAAATATACAGTAAGTTTGTCCACAAGATTTTTTCAATATCAAGCGATAAATAAGAAGTTGGGTAGTTTTGCTGACTACTGGTGACTACTGGTCAGCGAAACTACAACACTTTTCATAAATACTATCCTCTTCGACATAAATTAACAACTATTCCTACATCAAGCGCCGAAATTCAAAAGTCGATGCGTTATTGTCTTGTCATGCATTAGAGGAATAAACTATTTTCGAAAGGTGGACAATAAATTTGATTAATCGTCGGATTGTATTATTCTAAATCTTATTTCGGCGACTCATAAATTAGGATTATGATGATTTATTTCTAGAATTGGAGGTTAAAATTTATATTCTATTTTTCAGCTTCCATAATCTTGCAGTATATGGATCACAATGCAGTGGCGTGCGATGACTTTAATAAATTTGCCTGTGGTACTTTTTTAAAAAACACAACGATTCCGAAAGACAGGCATCGTGTCGATAGATACGATACAATTAATCGAGAGATTCAAGAGCAAGTAAAAGTTATCCTTGAAGAAAAAACACAACCTAATGAACCAAGATGGGCTACACTCGCAAAAAATTATTACAAGTCTTGCACGAACACTGTTGAGCATATTTTAAAATCCAAAATTCATTATAACAAGAATTTTGCATACGAAAAAATAATTCTCCTTTTTTTTCTGTAGCTGCAATTGAAAAAAATGGTTTGCGCGGAGTATTAGATGATTTAAAAAAATTAGGTGGTTGGCCTATCCTAGAAAACTCGTGGAATGAGACAACATTTGAATGGAAACAGTCCACTTATCTATGCAGAAATTGGGATATGGAGCGAGTTACTTCTTCACTTTTCAAGTTATGACTGACCCTTCAAACAGCAAAAAACGTGTGCTTAATGTGCGTAATTATGCCTGAAGTGCAAAATGACAATTAAGATTAAAATCTAATATATAAACAATTACTTTTTTTAGATTGACCAACCATCCTTCATTATTGGGCGTGAATCTTTAGTAAAGGGGCTCAATGACACGATGGCCACTGCCTACCTCGATTATATGGTTGACATAGCTGTTCATTTTGGTGCAAACAGAGATAAAGCTAAAAATGCATTAAAGGCATCTCTCAAATTCGAAATTAATCTAGCCAATGTGAGTACAAATTATAACATTTTTATATCATTCCTACTGATAACAGTTTTGAAACCGAAGCCTCGGCAGAGATAACATTGGATCAATACAATGCTCTTTTTCCCGCATCTTTGTTGTAAACATATGGTAGTATACTTTGTTATAAGAGGTATGTTATTTATCTAATGGCATATATACTATAACGCAAAACAGATACATGCTTGAGCAGAAATCTCTTGTCATACTGTGAACATTATTTTAGAACGAAGTATTATGTTTATCTAACGTTACCGCTGCCCAGGCTTTAACTAAGGTTTGTCTTATTTCTACAGTTCTATAACTCTATATCTATTTGATTAAAAATCAAGATTTTACAATGAAAATTTATTTCAGATAATCAAATATCTATACATTTTTTAAACTACCTTTAAACCCTAGATCTCCAAAAGTGAAGATGATAAAAGCAAAGAAGGTGTCCTCAATAATCGAATGACAGTGGCAGGTCTATCAACAAAATTTCGGAGTATTCCCTGGAAGGTATACTTAAACTCGCTTTACTCAGCGCTCAATTCCAGTATCGTAATTGACGACAATGAACCAGTGATAGTGAACGTGCCTGATTTTTTTGGAAATTTCGAAAACCTGATGCAGAATACATCAAAAACGGCGCAGGCTAATTAACAATTATGGAGAGCAGTTCAGGACGACTTGGATTATTTAACCGCAGCAGTTCGGCAGAGCCAATTGAAGTTCACAGATATGATGAACGATGGAAATAAAATGAAAAATAGGCGGCAGGAGTGCCTTGATGAGACACTTGAGATTCTCCTAAAATTGAGTATTGGTACTTTATATGTAAGAAAGCACATTAATCCGGCAACTAAGAAAAGCGCAGAAGTATTAGCAGTTGATATTGAACAATAGTATAAGAAATTTATACAAGAGGTGAGATTTTCTCATGAACTA
>UWNZ010125041.1:0-11299 GCA_900474215.1 Andricus inflator
TATATATATATTCCAACATCGATTATAAGTAATTATGAAAGAAAATTCGAGAACCAAGCGTTTTAATTAAAATTAGTGTATTTTTTTATTTTCTTATTCGCGTGAAAAGTGCGTGGGTTGCTAAAAGGCAGTTGTCCGATTATGAAATTAAATTGAATTTTTTTTTGCTATTTTCCGAAATCGATTAAGAATAATTACTGAAAGAAAATCCGAGAACAAAACTTTTAAAGAAAAGTTAGTATTTTTCCTCATAATTAATTATAATAATACAACAAAAAATATATTAACTAAACAATAAAAAAATTTATTCAAGTGATTACATTTTTTTGTATATTCGTTCATAATCGTCATAGATGATATAATGAAAAATTATTTTAAATTTTATGAAATTACAAAATACAATAAAAAATAAATTATTTCAGTTATAAATGCTGGAATTGTTCTTAAAAACTGTAAATTTCCGGTACGTATTCACATTAAATTTCCAGTGGCATACACATTTCCATTTATGTAAATTTGCATTCTGTACCACAGGTGCATAGTTTTCTATCATCGATGATAAATAATAACTGTAAATTTACAAATTGAAATAAATATTTTAATTAATTATACAATTTTTCAATAATTATTAAAAATTTCACTGATTTACCAAAGTAAACAATCGAAAGAAAAGCAATATAAAATTTTATTTTTGCTGGTAAAATTTTTCCATTTAAAATTTTGATACAATTTGAATATAGGTGTAAAATTTGCATACCTGTTTTTTCATTTTTAGCTTTAGAAGTTTGATCTTTAATATTTCCAGTCTTGAAATTTAAATATTAATATACTGAGGAAAGGTCAAAAATATTTTTAGTTTCCGTGACCTTTTAAAGGAATACGAGTTTTTAACAACAAAGTGAACTTTGAAATATTTATATAATAGGTCACGTTTTTTGTTTAAAAAATTCCAAATGTTAAAATTTACGTTTCAGAATTTTTCAGAAGTTGCAGAATTTTTTCAAAATTTTAGAGAAAAAATTAAATCGTTTTAAAAGATGTTTAGAAGTTTCTAAAAAATCTGAAAAGATTTTTAAAAACTTTAAACAAAATCTTGATTTTTTAAGATTCTGAAATAAAATTTTGATTTTTTTTTTTATGATTTTCAAAGGTGTCAGAATAATGAAACAAACTTAAGATTCCTAGAATACTTGAAGTGATTTTTTATTTTGAAAAATTAAAATAAAAAAAAAAATATAATAAATTAATTAAAATAAAATTTTAAGAGAATATTTCAAACGATTTTGAAAAATTAAAAAATATTTTCAAAATTGTCAAAAATGAATCCGGAAAATTTTAAGACAATTTGTGAAATAATTCGAGTCACTTTAATTTCAGGAATTTTCGAAGTTTTGAAGTGATTACAAATATTTTAACACTTTGAAATATTTTCGAAAATTTATAAAATATTTTTAAAATTTTCCAAGCATCAAAAAGTCCTAAATATCTTTTAAACTGACTCAGACTTTCCTAAAATTGTTTAGAATCCTCTAAAATAAAAAAAATTCTTAAAAATTTTCTAGACACTTATTACTATTTCCGGATAAAATTGTCGCCTTATTATTTATCACTTTTTAATTATGTCAATGTAGAAATTCTTCCTTATATGTGTTATAAAGCCCGAATTTTAAGGAAACAGAACATTGTTTAAATGTTGTAATTATTATAATTACTGAATTTGCTGACTTTTAGTGGAATTTCGCTCATTAAAATGAATGACGGTGTGGGGGGTTGATAGAAATTTCAGAGCTTGCGCGCGGAGTTAACCACAGGGGGTTGGAACATCGCGAAAGACGAATAAGGGTGGGGGTGAAACACGCGGTTCTCGCAATGATCCGTTCCCGACGACTCGTGACAAACGTGTAACTGTCAGGTCGCGCGTTACCAACTTCCGTCGTCTTCTCGGACCGCGATTTTCCCGCTTCCGGCGGGCCAAGTTTTTCAAAATTACGAAATGCAACTTTCTCATCTACCAACGTAAGTTTTTCCTTTGCAATTTACACATTTAGGTTTTTCTTATGTGAAAAAGTGTACTTTTTAAGGAGGTACCTCTTTTTCAAGTTGTAGGATTTAAAAAAAGACATTCTGTTATTTTATAGCGGAAAAGTCCGCAGTCTAAACAAATGTCACTTGTCATCATAATGTATAATTATAAAAGAAAAAGTAAAACGGATTTCCTAATGTTAAATGAAACCAGAATGATACCTTTTACGAACCTTCTGTCTTTTAAATACTTTCATTGGTATGAAAAAGATTCTATAAGTACTCAGGATGGGATGTTCTTTTTGTTTCGGAAATCTCGCTAGAAAAAATGTGGTAAATGTATCGACACAATTTACGAGTTTATCCGTGACCTCGTTTTTGACATGTTTAATAGTGCATTCTTTCAGAAAATAATTCTATTGCGTCGAGAAAAGAATTCTTTTTATTTCATCGTGAAACAATTATACCAGAAGACGCAAATCCTTCCTTTCAACAATTTAAATAAACTATACCATTTCTTTGCTGCAACCGATTTCTTAAACTATTATATACACACAATATCACCTTTAAAGACAAGTTATTATTACAGCCAAAAATAATTACGGATAGAGGAACCTAGATTAAAGCAGAGGATTCTGAAATAGGTTTTCCACTCTCTAATTTGTTTCATTTTAAACCCAAATCTTTGCTTGTGTATCATGTAAGCACACATGTTCAAAATTGATTCCGAGAGGATATGATGTTCGAATCTAATATTGAACCATGTAGCTGTCTGTAATAAATGAAAGCTAATGAGTGTTCTAGTCGAGATTTAAATTAAACTTTTTTCATCAGTACTCTCGAAGAGACAAACTTCCGGTAGACCAAAAAATATATTCCTGGATCCAGCAATAAAAAAGCGCATTGTTGGTACAGGAGAAAAGGATCCCTTCCTATTAGTAATACAAAGGCAACAGATCTAGATTATTGTTTATTTGAATTTTCGTCTACTAGAAAACATTCAGAGGATCCTACACGTGCTTTTTGTAATCCGAGTGACCCGAGGCGGAAGCATTGTCTTTGGCGAACACGTTTCTCGTATAGTTGTATTTACGATCTGCGAATATAAAGCACGAAACCTTGTTCGCACCTCTCTTTTCTTCCTTTTACACCCATTTCTATGGTTTTCAAGCAAGGAGAAAATAACTCCCGATAGCGTTGTCAATGTTGTCCTGATTCTTTTGGATTAAATTCCCCATCGGAGTGTCTCTATTTTATAAACTAAATCAGAAAATACAGGGTATATTGCTTTTAACTTTAGGAAGAAGCATCCGGGAGAAAAAAGTTTGAAAAGAACGAGCACATATAGTAAGAAAAGATCATCGATTTCGCTGATGGTGATAATTTTCTTTTTCTACTCACAAGGAAAGTAATAGCGGAGAAAATTTAAGGAGAAAATGTGTACACTATAGGTAGAGGTACATAATATAATCGGGAAATATGATATAACGAGGCGCAATGTTCACTCGAAAGCTGTGACGTGAGGAGCTTTCAGCAAGCAGACAAGCATGCTGCATCAGCATGTGATGAGAGCAATCTCCATCTCCTTTGCTCTCTCTTGCTCAGCTTTTACCCTCCTTAGCCTTATCCAATACGAACCTATATTGAAAATGAGAATTAAAATCTTAATCCCACAAATTAATATTTTTATCTTCGACCTGTAAGAAATGCAATTCAAGATATTGCACACGCTTTATAAAGTGCATTTCCAGAGTCTAGAGTCGTTTTCATCAAGCCCCTTTCTATAGAGAACCATCCTCATTTTCACTCGTCCTTCATTTTTGCGCAGAGTATTTTCCTTTCAGCTTTATACCAAATTACTACACATTATAAAGCATTTTACAGTTATTTCACGTACTTTCATATTGTATTTATTTTAAATATTAAGTGTTCTTCCTTTAATGATGCAGCAGTTTTCATTTTTTCGGGTAAAGAACTTTTGTTCTCGCTTGGCGAACTATTTTTTCGTAAGTCAGAGCTCAGCATTCAGAGCATGCTTGTATTCTTTCACGGCTTGAAAGTTCAGGATTGTCGATGATGAGGTATTTCGAACAGTGAAGTACCCCAGGGCAGTGTACATAACTCACATAACTTCGAAATACTATCCCTGTTATGCAACCTTCTAATTTCGAATTGGAGGTAATTAACTCCTCCTACCGAAATCAGAAACTGTTAACACGCTAGTGGAATTCGTTCAGCGTAGACGAGCAGCGCGTAATGTGGCGCAGATAACATAAAAGACAGTATTGAAAATTAAATATAATGTAAATTGTAGTAAAGTGATATGGAACACGTATATCAATATCTCATTTGCCCTTCATCTATGCCAGTAATTGAATTTAAGTTTATTAAAGTTGGCTAATGCGGCGCGCTTTTATTTTTATTTATTATTGCAAATTGAAAATAACTGTCTAACAAAAAAGTACATAAATATGTGGAGACTATGTGTCTCGTATAATCAGAGACTAAAGCTATAAAGATGAAATTTTCAGAAATTCGGTACTTTAGCATAAAAATGGCCGTCTATGCCGCATTACCTTAAAAATTAACCGATTATCTGAATTACCCTAATTTTTTCACTATTTGAAATTGCATTCATGCATATACTGAACCAAACCTCGCTCATTCAAAATACGCAGATTTTTGTATAAGCGACCGCGCCATATGTCCCTCCAATTGCATGCTACGATGCCTTTAAACGTAAAACAGAAAAGTTTGAATTTCTGATCTCTAAGCGGAGTTTATATACATCAGTGAAGAAAATATTTTAACTCAGACTACATTTATTAATTAAGTTAAATGTTTTCAATATTTCATTACATCAATACGTTTATAGAAAATCGTGTGGTGACGGTTTTATTGACAGGTTCGCTGTCCTACTACCGTTATGTATTTGCGGCAATCGAGATCCTCCTCTCAACGGAACGACAAATACGAGGATGTCAACGTCGACAAGGGACGTGAGAGGTATTATGAATGACATCGTTTCGAGAAATATTACCATGGTTTTAGAAAACCTCTTAAAGAACTATGAAAACAGCCAACTGCCCACTCACGGGAAAGGTACAAACATTTCTTATAATCTGTATTTATGTTCAAGGATTTAAAAGTATTAAGCCGTTTTGAGTAAAAAAAAAAGTGTGTTTTTGCGGTTCCCAATCTAATTACGATTTTAGAACTTGTGCTTATGATTTAATGCTTTTAATTATGAAATGATTAATCATTAACTTTTAGGTGCCCTAATTCATAACTGTGTGAAAAGCAACCATACTTACAATATGTAAATTGCTAATTTTGGTTAAGTCCAACATAGTCCAAAGATATAAGCTACTATTATATTGGTTTCATCCATCCGGTAAATTACTTGATGAAATTGTTTGCGCATTCATCGTTTGATAAAGATCGCGTTCCACCGCTTCAGTTCACGCTAATGGCTTCTTCGATAAAGCGGAAAAAAAAAAAAGTTCGAAATCCAAAAGATGCCGGCATGTAATTGATTCCGTGCAATTGCATGATCATACCAGAAAATTTATTCATTGCTTCATTAACCCTAAGAGGTGCATTCTTCATAAAAAAATATATTTCCATTATAAATTTTTCCATACCTTTTTTTTGGGCTTCGCCTTTTTTCACCGGACAATGAATAGCTCGATACGAATGTAAAAAGAACGGTCAAATTGGCAGATCGCCAAACGAAGAAAGCTATTGGTCGCTTTCAAATCTCGTTTCGTTTTCAAATGCTGTTCAAACATTTGTTGATGGACCAGGTGACCACATATCAACGATCATTTGTTAAGCTTATTTAGTCTCCTCGAAGTCCATTCTCGTTTGTATTTTTTTAAACTCTTTTTACACGACTATTTTTACAATCTAATACGCGGATATTCAATCCTAGTTTTAAAATCTCTATTTCCCTCCGTGTGTTTATGAAATTTATTATATATGAAATTTATGTTGCCACATGAAGTTACGCTCTGGAACACAATCAATTGTGAAACGTTTTCATGTGTTTTATTTCACTTCAAGGGTCGTATTTTATTGCGAAGCTGCGCTCCCAATTAGCTCGAAACTTTTTTTATTGCTAACATTTTACAAGCTTTTAAACGCACTCTAAAGTAAGTCAGTGGCCTGCGATTTTGCAATGAAATATATACACATACTTCAGGACATATTATTACCAAGTTAAGTATTATTGCCTTAGTCGATATTTTTAAGACCCTTTTTCTGTTTCCAGGAGTCCCCACAGTCGTGAGGACAAATATTCTTATAAGAAGCATGGGCCCAATATCGGAACTCGATATGGTTAGCTCCTTATAATTTTGTTGTTTTCAAAGTGTGGTAAAAGGGTTTAGGTTATTTTCAATAATCTTTTGTGTCTGAAGGATTATTCTATGGACTGTTACTTTCGACAATACTGGAGAGACTCTCGCCTGAGCTTCCTTGGACCGATCAAATCTTTAAGCCTTAGCATCAAGATGCTTGAAAGGATTTGGAGACCGGACACTTACTTTTACAATGGGAAGCATAGCTACGTTCACACCATCACAGTGCCCAATAAGCTGCTTAGAATTTCCCAGGATGGTGACATTCTTTATTCGATGAGGTTCGTTTTGCGACTTCTTTTTAGCTATATGTTATATTTATTTACAAAACTAATATATTAGTCATCTCATATTGTTTTTTATGGTAACCAAACTCTTTTCCCACTTTCGTAATCCCAGTCAAAATTAAAGTATGAAAAAGATATATTTATATATCTCGCCTGTTTTGTGTTACGTCGTACCGGCAATATGTAATCCACTTTTCAAGAGGAACGTCTCGCAATGCAGACTGACAATAAAGGCCAAATGCCCGATGGAGTTAAGAAACTTTCCAATGGATCGACAGTTCTGCCCACTGATCTTAGGAAGCTGTACGTACTCCCATCAATTGCACTCTCTTTTACTATAGCACTAAAGTTCGAATAGCGACTGTAAAATAGAAAAGTGTTGTCCCTATTGTTGAAATATTTATTATAGTGTCTGCCTCTTCCTTAGTGATGAAATCTTAATTCAATCCCAAGAGATACAACTCAACAAAGTTTAAATCAACACCTGCCCTTAATCTTATAACGCCAATTTTCTTGGCTACTCCTTCTTCACGAATTTTGCCATCGTCCTGGTTACATCGACATTTTAGTGGCAATTAGAATTCCGGAAATTGCGCCATATTACGGAAGGCGTAGGAAAGTTTCTTTACCAAGTTCCATATCATCCCTTCCCATCCTCGAGCATGCCGATCTTGAAGGCATTCCATCTCATTCCGGATGATTCCTTATGTATGCAAACATCTACGTTCCTTCCCTCCAGATTATATATCGACGTATCTAAATGAAAAGGTGCTATCTCGGTGGAATGAAATAAAAAGGTGCCACCTCAGGTGGCAAAGTACGGAAGCATAAAAATGCCACATAAATAGTATTGGGAACACCAACGCCCTCTGAAGTAGGGAACCTTTTTATTTGGTTCTGCTCGAATAGCACCTTTTCATTTGGACACGTCGACATGTTTGAAACACAGTCAACAAACTTTATGTGCATTTCATTTTCCCTTCTTTTCTTTCATCAAAGACAAACCAATTGTTTTATATCAATATAGATTATATGTTTTTTTTTTAATCAATTTCTTCAATTTCCTTCTTATATTTCAAATTTAATATTACGCAAACTAGATTCCGTGATTCAAATGAACTCTTATGAGTAGAACTTCAAGCATTGAATTTGATATCCCTCTGTATACATCTTGCGCAACAGCTGGCTTCAATTCTTGTACTTTCATGCGCGTTGCATAAAATATGAATAACCTGGTTTACTATCCAGTAATTTGAAATTTTTTATATACTTCGATAGAATGGAAGTATCACATTTGAACAAATATGTTATGTTTTATGTAGATCATCGTAATGTATTGCAATTTGGTATTTTATTAAGATTTCGTGTGAGTAGCCAGGCAGTTGACTCTATTATCTTTATAGTTATGATTTGGCACTTTGTTACGATTTGGTACTTGATGAATGTCTGCTTACGATTTGTCGATTCTCAAATCCATGCTTAAAATTTAGGGCCTTAAATTTATAAACTACGTTACCAATTAGTGGTGAGGGGGGGGGGTCGGATTAAAAGCTACATTTGGTAACGGAGAGAGGGGGGAGGTGACCTAATAAGATTGAACATCAGCTTCATATTTTAGACTTCATACTCTATCCCCTAATTTCCCCCTTTTCCTCTTTTTTTTAAAGAATGCCTCTTTTTTAAAGAATTCCTCTTTTTCTCTCTGTTTCCAAGAAACTTTCCCTTTTTCTTGTTTTTTCGCTTAAATACAAACTGAATTAATAAAACCCAATGAGAAAATCCTACAATTTTTGGTTGAAAAACATACTGTTATATTTTTGGTAAAGAACTTATATCGTTTGGTTACGCATTCCACTATTTAATTAAAAATTCATGTTTTTGCTTGAAAATTCATCTTTTTGGTTGCAAATTAAACTTTTCCATTCATGGAAAATTAATCTTCTTGGTTAAAGATCATCTTTTAGGTTGAATGTTGAACACTTTTGTTGAAAATTTATTATCTTTGTTAAAGATTCATCATTTTAGTTAAAAATACATATCTTTAATTGAAAATTTAACTCTTTCGTTAACAATTTTTCTTGTAAGTATTGTATTCTATTTTAGGTTGAAAATTGATATTTTTAATTTTAGAATTAATCCTTTCTAGTTTAAAGTTCAACTATTTGGTTGAAAATTCATGTATTTTGTTAAAAATGCCTTTTTTTGGTAGAAAATTAATCTTCTAGTTTGAAAATTCATACTGTTTGGTTCAAAATGCAACTTTTTGGTTTGAAATTAATCTTTTTTGGTTGTGAATTCAACTATTTTGTTAATAATTCGTCTTTTTCGGTTGAAAAGTCTACTACTAAAAAATTAATTCTTTTTATTGAAATTCATCATTTTAGCTGGAAATTGAACATTTTTGTAGAAAATTCATTTTTTTTTGGCTTGAAAATTAAACAATTTGGTAGAAATATAAATTATTTGGTTGAAAATGATCTTTCTTGTCGAAAATTCAAATATTTGGTTAGAAATTAAAATATTTTTATGAAAATTTTAGCTATTTGGTAGAAAAAGAACTTTTTTGTCAAAAAATCATATTTTTTGGTTAAAAATTCAACTGTTATGGAGATCATTCGTCTTCTGTCTTCAAAATGCAACAATTTTGTTGCAAATTGATAAACATTAATCTTCTTGGTCGAAAATCCGTCTTTTTGGTTGAAAATTTTATTATTTGATTAAAAATTCACCTGTTTTGGTTGAAAATTTTACTATTCGGTTAAAAATTCATCTTTTTTGGTTGAAAATTTAACTTCTTTGTTAAAAATTCAATTATTTTAAGACAAAACTCTATTAAAAAAATGTAACTCCTTTTCTTGAAAATTCGTTTTATTTTTTTGTTACAAATTATTTTTTATGAAGATGTAACTATTCCATTTTTAGTAGGAAATGTATCCTTTAAAATTTGAAAATTCAACTATTTTGTAGAAAATTCATGTATTTTGTTGAAAATTCGACCTTTTGGTTAAAAATTCATTCTTTTTGGTTGAAAATTTAACGACTTTGGTTGAAGATTCTAATATTTGGTGGAAAAATCTACATTCTTGTTTGAATTCAATTAGTAGAAAATTTTTTTTTTTAATTAATTTTATAAACTGAAAGACGATTACACTTTTGTTAAAAAAAATATGTTTTTGTTTGAAAATTCAACTAGATGTTTTAAAATTAATCCATGCTGATTAAAATTTCAACTTTTTTTGTTGAATTTTAATATTTCATGTTTGAAAATTCGACCATTTGGTTGAAAGTACATCTTGGTAGGTTGAAAATCCAACTATTTTGATGAAGTCATCTTTTTTGTATCAAATTCAACTGTTTTCTTAAAAGTCGTCCTTTTGGATTGAAAATTCATCTTTCATTGTAGAAAAGTCATCTTGCTTGGTCGAAAATTCATCTTTCTTGGTTGAAAACAAAATTTTTTGTTAAAAATTAAAATCTGTTTAAAAAATTTGCTTTTTGGCTTCAAAATTTAACTATATTTTTTGGTCGAAAATTCAACTATTTTGTTGAAAATGCAATATATTTTGACTCGAAATCTTAGAAATTTAAAATGTTTTACATTGAATTCAATATGGTATGTATAATAATTTGATTTAAAAAAACTTATTCTCCTATTTTCGTGAAAAATCTTCTTATATTCCCTGCTTTGACAGAATTTTGGGTTACGTCAATTTTCGGGGAGGGGGGGGGGCAGATAAAAATACGGTCGCCAACGTGTGGGGAGGGTAAAGTAGCCCAAAATTGGTAACGCATTTTATGGATGGCTTCTTACCGGCTTTTGTTCATTTTGTTACGATTTGGTTTATAATAAACACTTTTTCAATAATTTCAGACGCATACACATCCGGCGAATTGGTCTACGAGTGGCAAGAAGGGTCATCCGTGAATTTTCCTCCCAGTATGGTATTATCTCAATTTGATTTGATGGGCTCACCTTCTCGAAACCTGACCTTCGTACGTCGAGAGGGAGAATTTTCAGTTCTTCAAGTATCCTTTAATCTTCAGAGGCATACTGGCTACTTCCTTATTCAGGTATAAACACCAAAAAACAATCCACCTTCTGTATTAGTCATCAATTATCAATAAATATCCAATTCCATAATTGATTCCAGGTTTACGTTCCTTGTGTTCTAATCGTCGTTCTAAGTTGGGTGTCCTTCTGGATTCATAGAGAAGCGACAAGCGATCGAGTTGGGCTAGGTAAATAGAATCAGTCAGAATAAAACCAATAAAAATATGCCTATTAATATTCTTATGAACCAGTTTTGAAACTCTGAAGCTACTTCTCCTGACTCTGACTGCTTCTCCAAATTAGTTATTCAATTAAGTCCGCTCGACTTCGGACTTAAAATGAATTATCAATAATGAAGGAAATTTATGTAAATTGAATACAGGAATCACAACGGTTCTCACACTTTCAACAATAAGTCTTGACGCCAGAACAGATCTTCCGAAAGTTAAATATGCTACAGCCCTCGATTGGTTTTTGCTTGCTTGCTTTTTCTACTGCATCGCTACTCTTTTGGAATTTGCGGGAGTACATTACTTTACGAAGGTAACTTAAAGAAAGTAATTACAAATAGTATATAT
>UWNZ010127742.1:0-19360 GCA_900474215.1 Andricus inflator
TTAAAATTTTTGAGCGATTTACTCGGAATTGGCTGTTTTAAATTAAATCTTTTTTACCTGCATTTAGAAACTCAATATCTCGGGAGTGAGTTTTTATTTAAACTGAAAATTCAATTTTTTTATCGCAATTTGTAGCTGAGCCTGCTTCAAGTTTAGGTTGGTGTTACTTTGCGATTTTCAAGTTCTACAATATTTTCTCGAAACTGGGTAAATTTTTCTAAACAAACTTTCTTGTTATCAATTCAGTAACACTTCAGCTCAGGAGTGGGCGCTTCTTTTATTTTTAAAGGGTGATTCCACATTTACATAATGTTTGTTCGCTATTCTTAAAAATTCCGACTTTGTTGGTTATCTAGTTCTGTACTGTCACCAGTCAATTATTCAAAATTTAAAGACAAGTTAAGAATTGCCTTTCATAAACTAGTGTAATCTTTTTTAACAATTCGAAAAAAAAACTTAATTGAGCAACTTGACTTAGAGAACGTTCATTAATTATATAAAAAATAAACGAATCAATATGATCAACGAAAATCTACGAAATATGACAATATATTTATTCTTTTGTTTCCGTACATAATTAAAGAACGCTTCCTTAGTAGTTCCTTATTTTTTCTTGTTTTTATTCATGAAGGGATGAAGGGGGTACGATGGCGCACCTAAAAGAAAAAGTGAATCTAATTGAAAAATAAATAACCGTTAATGATGAAAAAATGTGCTTTATGTAGCTTGATATCTTGGTCATAGTAAGTGGAAGAATTTTTATTAAAAATTACTAGGGGTGTGCATAAGCCTGACCCCTCGCGAGCCGAGCTGTTTTTGTGGTTCGGGTCGAACCGCGAGTCGACTCGCCAACCAGAGTAGCTCGTGATCCAAGAAAAAGTTCGCGAGCCGGAAAAAGCTTGCTAATCGAAAAAAGCTCACAAAGCTTGTAAAATAAATAAGGAATATTAACAGAATTAATGCTAATATTAACAGAAATTTTTAATGTTTTTTAAGAACATGCGTTTTCCTGCGTATCAACGACTTGCATACAATAAAAATTGACTTAAAAATTGTCGTCCAATGCAAGTTTTACGAGCCCTGAGAGTTCCATGAGATTTTTTCAGCCTGCTAGTTTTTTTCTGATATACCCGCATATTAAAAGCTCGCGCGAGTCGGGTCGACCTTGCGAGCTTTTGCACACTCCTAAAAATACATGAAGGCATGTGAATGACAACTGGATAATGGCCATAAATAAAATTTACAGGATAAACTAATAAAGTTTTCTACCATAGGTTTTCAAATATAAAATTTTGATAAAATTATGGAAGTACGTGTTTCCCAAAAACTCTATATTGAAGATGTAAAAGACATTGTGAACAAATTTTTTCTAAGCGGGAATTGGGGGGGGGGGTCAATGTTCCTTATCCAGTTTTCCATCTCATAAATTTTAAAACTGCTTATTTTTGTACTAAATCACGAAAATATAGTAAGGGCTTTTTCGGGCCTGTTAAATATGTGCAATATAATACGTATCTTTGGATATGTCAAAATTTGGAAAATGTAAGCACTGGAATTTAAAAAGTTAAGAAAATATGAGAATGCCAACTGGATAAGGGCCAAAAATAAAATTATTTCAATACCACATGCTGGAAAATTTACTCAAATTTATAGAAGTACAGTGAAACCTTGATAATTCGAAGTGCTGCGAGACCAAAAAAAACTCACGAATTATCGAGAATTAAAATTATGAAACATAAAAGTAAAATAAGAGTTTCAGCAGGGGCGGAAAAAAGTTCGAATTATGGAGGTTCGTATAATTGAAGTTTCACTGTATGTGGCCATTATTTACAATGTTTCAGAGAGATGAAAACCTTTTTTTTTCTGTATTTTAGAGCGGAAGACCCAAATGGTCCTTATGCAGTTGTTATACTCATAATTTAAAATCAATTTTTTCGAGTGAAAGGAGAAATCATTTTTACATTATTCCTGGTATATATCGATAAATAATATTCGAAATTGCTTGAAATCGCTAAAAGCAGAATTTCGAAAAACTGGTCCTTATCCAGTTGTCATTCTCATGTCTTCACATAAAATAGATTAAGGTTAGTTTTTTGGATGTACTGCACCTCTGTCAAGTTACCCTCCACTCACTACACTCACCTCACTTGTAACAAGTTATTTTAATTTCACTCACATTTAGAGGTAAGAGAAATTTAGAGATTGATCATTAATTAAAAACTTTTCACATAAAAAGGTTAATTTATTAGGCGAAAATCTTTTTCCTAATCATGAGCGTAAATATAAAATATTATAAAAGTGTTGGCTTAGTCAGGTTAACGTAAAATGTGAGTTATTCATCGATTGAACTCAGTTGCTCAGAAATAACTAGAATTTACCGAAAAAAATCCTGTAAATGAACTTGTAATAAGAGTATTATGAAAAATATTGTGAATTTTGTATCAATTACATATTGTGCGAGAATTCAGACGATATAACTATTTTCATTATTATAGAATATAGTTGTTTGTAAATAAGTGTGCGCCAACTTACCCTCGTCTCCCCTATTTATAAAATTCTTGAGATTACTTGTAATTCATTCTATTGTGAAGTTAGAAGATAGAAGTTTGGAATTTTTCGCACATAAAAATTAGGATATTTATAACATTCAGTATATGGTAACGCAGATTTATAATTTCTGACTTATATTAATTTTCTACTAAGACTACAATGCGATTCTCGCTTGCACGTGGGTACATATTATTAGACAAGATTGTACAGTTGTCTATTCAGTTAAGATTTGCAAACCCCATACCATGTCTTATCAATCATAAGAATTGAATCATGTAGTATAGTAGTGTGTGGCTCGCAGTTGCTACTCAATGAATACTGCATAGTTTTCCGAAAAAGTCTGCATTTTCCCAAATTTAAAAATGATGCCTCATTGAAGCAGGCATCCAATGGAAAACATGTGCACAGGCTAATTCTATCAAGAATCATGTGCATTTGCATGTCACAAAATTTATGTTAATTTAGGCTGATTAATCAAGAATATCGTAGATTGCATAACGGTAGTCTCGGAACCGAAAAATTTATCTAGGCAGGTATAACTTTTCTGTATTCAAAATGCGATCTAAATGGAAATTTTCACTCATAACATTGAGTGCGTTAAATTTCGATAATTATTGCGTTACGAGGATAATTCTCATTCACACATCGTATATGACGAGTGTGATCAAAGGTTTCTTAATTCACAATTTTAAAATATTATTTATCATTTCGAATTAAAATGCACACAATACACATTGTTCCGGATTATTATAAGTTTATATTTGCATAATTTTGTCTTTTGTTTTCACTATTCTTTATATTCGCAGATACATTTTTCCTCGAAGTATTGTTGTATAATCTTTGGAACTAAAATATTCTTTTATCTTTCCATAAATTAGTCAAATATTGAGTACAATAATCTTCTCAAGCAAAAATTGTCCGAATATAAAGAAACCTCTAGCAAGACTTGATTACGATTGTCCTTAAGAAACGTTTTCTATCATTCATAATACATGATCAAATTCTTGAAAAAATATTGGAAAGAAATGAGACTAGAGGACCTTTTTTAATTGACAATCCAGAGTTTGGTTAAAGGTCCATAATAAATTTGATGCAGTAAATATGTACATGCATCTCAGTGGCATGAATATGAATTTGTTTCCCAATCAGGTCGGACGATGAATTCGATAGCACAGTTGGCCATGGTCCAGCAATTGTCGCACGTTCAAGGGGGCCAATTTCTACAATCAGACGTCGAATGGCACTCAAAGGAATTGCCAATCCTACACCCAGGATCGAACAAGCGAGCAGCGCTAATCTACTTGATAGTATTATCAGCAGCCAGGAATTGTGGCATTCTAAGAAGAGCAGCGATGTGACTCTCAGAGCCAATGGTACTTTGGTACTGGCTAATAACGATGCTGAAAATAACCACAATATCAACAATAATGAAAGTCCAATTAAGAAGAAGCCCGATTCGGATGCTCAAAACCAAATTCCGAGTAACGATCAACCCCTAGACCTTACAAATGTCAATCCAAACGACATAACCCAAGCACCAATGTATAATAGTTCCCGAGGTGGAGGTAACAGAGGAAATTTTCGAGGCGGTTACAGGGACAATAATCGTCAAAGTCATGGAGGTCAAGGCTACAGTGGTAGAGATTCTTATTCAGGTGGAGGTGGTAGACGTAGCTTTGGTGGATCTAGTGCAAGGGACCGAGATTTCGGCCCACCTGCTAATTACTCCACGAATTTTGAGCACCGCGCTCCAGGAGTTTTTGGCACTCCCCCTTTAAGAAATCGCAATCCTCAGCAATTTCGCAACGAGAGAAATCGATATTCCCTGCCTGAACGGCCGCCCTTTCGTGAAGGAACCGATAGGCCACCATTTCCATTTCCGGAAAATTTTCAAAGAGGACCACCACCCGGGATACCTCCCTTGATACCGCCGGGTCCCATGGGAATGCCGATGGGCCCGAATAATCAACCTGTCAATCAAGAGGAATTTCCAGGAGGCATGTCTGGTCCACAATCACAGGGAAATTTCGAATCCCAAGGAACTTTCGAGTCACAATCGAGTGAACCTTCTATGAGTAAACCGGACGAGGAATGCGATATTTATGGCGATATGGAGGGTCCGAACAAGCATACAGAGGGTGAGAGTCAGAATGAAGGTATGAATAATTCCAGCACTCTTCTTCCTCCTCCCGAACCTCCGTCGGGTTTGCTGGATTTTGATGAGAATTCTAGGAGTGAAAAGGACAACGACAGTGATCAGGAGCTGGTTATCGACGATGCTCCAAAGGATGATTCAGCTAGAGCAGGAAAGAACGACGACAAATATGATCCCTTCAATGCAGAGGAGAGTGACAGTAACGATAGTTCTCCACGCAAAGGGAATGTTGATAAAGAACCATCTCCAATGGATCTACCTCCCCTAGAGCCACCACCATCGCTTGAGAATTTCTCTGGGTTAAATATTCTGAATAACGATGACGATTTCCAGGAACCTATCAAGTCAACAATTCGATTAACTGCCTACGATGACGACGATGATGAAGATTCGCAGGCTGATTGTCCAAACTTCTCTATTTATTCTTCAGAGACTATGGACGTCGCTCGTAATTCTGAACAAGAGTTGTCTTCGCAGATTGGACCTCTCGAACCTCCTCCTCTGCCTCCGGATATCCCTGACATGCCCGAAGACGATGACGTTATTGTTGGTGATGTTCAGGCTTGTGATTTGTCAGACATTCCTGAACCTTCAACTCCGTACGTTGAGGCTCTTCAGAAAGAAAGACAAACTATAAACAATTTTCCCTCGAAGAAGATATCCGCCAATGATTCCAGAGGCAAGATTACATTTAAGATTAATAAGTTTAAATTGAATAGCAAGTTTGGTAACTTGTATGATGAGATGGATAAGGAGATCGAGAATTCTATCGAACAAGAGAAGGAACTTGAAGAAAGTAGGGAGATGATTGAACAGGAGAATATTGAAGCTGAGAAGAAAAATGATTCTAATGATGTCTCGGATATAGAGGATATTCCTGAACCCAAGAAGAGTAAAAAGAGAAAGAGAGACAAAAGGAAGGCTAGGAGGAATTCAGAACACAGTGATGTTGATTTAGGGGGAAGTGCAAAAGACGTTGAACGTGAGGAAGAACAACCTGATCTTCCGATGGATGAACTTCCTACTCAGAAACTTCAGAGAGAAGACTCGCAGTTGAAGGACTTCGATAACTCGGAACTCCCGACACAAGCCTTGGATATTTCAGAACTCCAGACACAGAAACTTGATTCTTCAGAGGATCCAAAAGAATTTGATATTTCAGAACTGGCGACTCAGAAACTGGATAGCTTAGATTCCAGCGCTCAGAATCTTGATATAGCTGATCTCCCAACTCAGAGGCTTGATATAGAACTTGATTCCTCGGAACCGCTGACGCAAAAAGTAGATGAGTCAGAACTCCCGACACAAAAAATAGATGATTCAGAGCTCCCGACACAAAAAATAGATGAATTAGAACTCCCGGCAGAAAAAATAGATGAATCAGAACTCCCAACACAAAAACTAGATAAGTCAGAACTCTCGACACAAAAACTTGATATCTCAGAACTTGATACTCAGCAAGTAGACATGTCGGAACCCCCAACTCAAAAACTTGATGCTTCAGAGTTCCAGAAAAATGAACCCGATATTTCTGAACTTCAGACGCAGAGACTTTATAGTCCAGAGGCTGGAGTGCCAACACTTTATAGTCCTGATGTGGCAATACCAACGCTTTATAGTCCGGAACCTGAGAAGACAGAAGATGATGGGGGGAAAACACCAGATGTGGCACGAGAATGGGGTAGTAAAAAGAATGAAGAAGAAGAGGAGGCTACAGTTCCTGTGGAAAACGAAGTTGCAACTCCAGAGGATGAGCCAGAGGAAGGAATTGGAGAAAAGGAGAACTTGGATCCTACTACTCGAGCTGATAGAAGTCCGGAGACTGTCATTTCGATTGCAGACACGACACAATCTTCTCAGAATGATGACTGTGAGATTGTCGAAGCTAGGGCTGATGAGGCTGGTGAATCAAATAGTTATATTGGAAAGGATAAAAGGTTGAAAATACAAACTGGAGAGGATCAGGGTGAGATTTTCACGCAAGAGAGAGTCGATGGGGAAGAAGATTTTCCACTGGAAAAAGAAGGCCACACCTCTCAGAGAGAGGTTCCTTCTCAAGAAACTTGGGACTCTGATGGTGGTTACACTCCATGCAAGGACGAGTTGCCCTTGAAGGAAAGAAGAAAGAGAACAGTTTCGCCGTTTGACGAAAGTGGTTTGGAACCAATCACTCCAACAAAGGACAAAAATGATGATTTAGATCGTTGCAGAACTCCAGCTGCTTATGCAGGTCTAGGCACCGAAGCTATTTCTGAAACTGATGAGGCGATGAACTTTGAAGATGAGTTGACCTTGTTGTCTTTAAGGAAAGAAAAGGAAATGGAAGAGGGAGAGATACTAGAAGATGGCAGACTCGTTCGTAGAGCCAAGTCCAAGGACAAGGATGATGAGGGAAAGAAGAAAAAGAAGAAGGACAAGAAGGATAAAACTAAAGAATCAGAGAAGAATAAGGAAAATATTTCTTCTGAAAACTTAGTTTCTTGGAAGAAAGTTTCCAAGAGTAATAAGGACAGAAATTATAGGGAAAAGGATAGAAGGTCGAGGTCAAGGGAGAAGGATAAAGACAAGAAGAAAAAGAAGGAAGCATTGAAGAAAAAGGAAAAGAGGAAGGAATTGCCAAGATACGACGTCAGAAAAATAGTAGCTGAGAAGCCGCGTCCGAGGAAGGATGAGTATGGAAGAGATATTCGAGACCTGTCGCGTAGTTTAACGAGAAGCAAATCAAGAAGCAGAAGTGTTTCGAAACCTCGTAGAAGCATTTCCAAAGCTC
Source organism: Andricus inflator (assembly GCA_900474215.1). Classification (NCBI taxonomy): domain Eukaryota; kingdom Metazoa; phylum Arthropoda; class Insecta; order Hymenoptera; family Cynipidae; genus Andricus; species Andricus inflator. The sequence goes on from UWNZ010127742.1 coordinate 7,476, forward strand.
GCAGAAGTCGATCGTATTCCAGGATGAGGTCCAGGTCGAGATCCAGGTCAAAGCGTAGGTCGTGGTCTAGAGATCTTCTAAGAGACAGAGCTTCGAGAGGAAGGACATATTCTAGGGGAAGATCCTTATCGCCCAGGAGGCGCAAGTCTCCGAGGAGAAGGTCCGTTTCGAAGAAGAGAAGATCAAGGTCTCTCTCCCGAAGAAGGAGGTCCATGACACCTCGGCGCAGGAAGAGATCGCACTCCAGGAAGCGAAGGTCCAGAAGCCGGACTAGGTCTCGTGATAGAAGGAAGGAGAAGAAGAAGCACAAGTCCAGAAGTCGATCCAGGAACCGAAAGAGGTCGCGCTCCAAGAGTGCCAAGAGAGCAGCCTCGAGATCCAGAGAGAAGAAACACGCCAAGAGGAAACAAGTGAGCAGATCAAGGTCTTTGGAAAGGTCACTTTCGCAGGAGAGGGATCGCAACAGGAATTGGGAGATGGTCGAGAAAGTTATCAGTCGAGAACAGCACTTTAGAGAGAGGGATGAACGGGAATCCTGGAGTGCACAGTGGACTCCGTCTCTTTCCGCATCTAGATCCAAGACTCCAGAACGTAATGAACTTCCGACACGAGGTTGGTCACCAGCTCGCGGCATGGACAGCGTGACAGTTCCACCCAAGAACTTGACGGTTATTCTAACAAACAAGGAAGCAATAAAGAAAAAGAAAAAGGAGAAGAAAAAAGAGCGAAGGAAGTCCAAGGAAGAAGAAAAACGGAAAAAGACGAAGAGGAATAGAACTCCGCCACCATCTAAAGAAGTCTTTGCGAGTGGTGACAACATTTTGGTGAGCGTTTGTTTCAACAAGGAAAACGAGTCTAACCAGATGCAACTTCCTGAACTCCCAGAGACGATACCCTTGATGCCGCCGACGAAACGCAGACGCAGAGAGCCCCTACAACTAGAACCTCCGAAGAAGACGAAGAAGGATAAAGCCAAGGAGAAAAGGGCAAAGTCTCCAAAAGCAAAGAAGGATAAAAAGAAGAAATCCAAAGCGGCTGAGATTGCTGCTACGAAGAAACCAGTTGCTGTTATCGATTTGGACCAATCACCATTTAGAGAGCAGACACCCTCACCACGTGATGTCATTGTTTTAAGTGACGATGACGAAAAACAGGCTCAGAATTTGATAGCTATTGAGCCCCGCCAGTCTTCCCAAACTACTCCTCCACGAGATCAATTTGTTTCTCAAGGTCCGAAAACTCCTCCTGAGCCGCAGGTTAAGTTTTCGATTAATAATAAAACAAATTTGAGGCCGTCGATGATGAATCCTCTGTTGGAAGAAGAAGAGGAGGAGGAGATTGACGAAAGGGTTGAAGAAGAATTAGAAATGAGGGCGCAGGAAGAGCTGGAGTTGCGACTGAAGATCGGACCCAACACACCTCCTGAACCACCTTCTTCGCCACCAACTTCTCCCGATGCTTATGATCCATTTGATCCTACCAAGTCCCGATCACCAACTCCTGTTCAGAGTCAAGAAGCTACTCCTCTCAACGATGAAAGGAATCAACGCACCTCGCCTAGAAAACACGATACTGCTGATGCACCTTTAACTTCCAATGAGAATCAACAGCAGGAACAGCAGTCTTCTGAAAAGCTGACTGACAAACCGAAGATTATATCGATGGTGACTCTGAAAAGACCTTCTCCTAAGAGGGACATCTCTCCTGCGAATGATAGTCTGGGTGATGTAGCCATTGTCAGCGAGAGTCCGACTAAAAGTCAACAGAATCAACAAAATGCTCAATCAACTGCAACTCCATTCCCAACTATTAATCCTGTCCTGGCGACAGTTGCTGCTGCTGTGCAGAGGAATATGTTTAATGCAAACGCTCCCGCAACTGCTCAGAGAAATCTTTTGCAGGTATGTATGAAGGTGTTGGTAATGCTTTCCAAATCGTTGCAGAATGAAATATCTCGATTTTACACCAAGTGTACAATTCCTTAATTCCCGACTAGTTATTCGGAATCTTTTTTCTCCTCGAATGCGAATGTGGATATTTGATATTTTTAAACTCTTTTAAAAATAATTAAATTTGAAATGTTTCGTGAAATTTGAGTTCCGTACGAACATTCGATGGAATCGAGAAATGTCTGCTGCAACTGTTTCTAGTTTCTACTTTTCAGGAGGAAGAGCTAAACAAAATTGAGGTAGTTCATTACTTGTAAACAATAGAAAATGAAAATTGCTTGCAATTATTTTTTGAAATTAATGAAATACTTAAAATCAGATCATCTTTGCAAAATTATTTGACCACTGATTTAAAGAAACTTTTTAAGATTTAATATAGACATTTTAAAAATATAGGTACTCGTCTGAAAGACTTCAAAAAAAGTAAATATAACGTATATTTGATTTGATTAAAAGTGCATGTCAATTTTATTTAAATTGTAATTATTTAATATTGTGCCGGAAAACTACAAGAATGAGGACCTACGAGTAGCTTGATGTTGCTAAACAAGTTAAACTTTTACGTGTTTTTAAAGTTAACAAAATTACAATAATAAAATTTTTTAATAATCTTTGCTCTCTTTTTGATTTAAAGTTGAAATTTTTATAATTACTACAAATAATAAATAAATATGAAAATGTAACGTTAGAAGTATAAAGCTGTGGCATATATGAACTATTTTAATTAAACTTATAATATGAAGTAATCATAAAAAAAACCTAAAATGATGAAGTTCATAAGTACTTGATAGGTAAATTAAATTTTATATTTCCGAACGCTTTTATCGGATCGTAATTAAACTTACAAATATGACGTAAAGATAAGACTATTTTTTATACAATATAAAACAAACCAAATTTCTTAATCCCACAATAATAATTGTTATAAGAAAATTAAATTATTCTGAAAGGAGTTTCCGCATGCAAATTATATTTAGTCATTTTTTAAAAAGAAATAACTTTGGTTAACTTTCTATAGCAAGTTTTTTAGTTTTATCATTAGGCTTCTCACTATTACCTAATTAATTATTAAATAATAAGTAATAATTAGCTATTCTGAATAAAGATTCCCAATGCTGAATTATGAAATTTAAAAAAATGGGTGTGAACTCTTAAGATTGATTGCAATCCGATAAAAACTTTCAGAAATATAAAATTTCACCACAGTAGAGATACCAACCGAGACTATTTTTGTAACATACAATTTAAACAATTATTTTTGGATGAATCCAATTTAGATTTCATATATTTTGTATTTAAATTTTATTGTAAAGGAAAACTTTTTCAATCTTAAAAAATAATCGTATAAAACTTTTCGAATTATTTCAGTAAAAATTCTTCCTTCGAATTACACCGTTTTATTTAAAACTCTTGTAACAGAAGTCTGTATTTTTTAAGATAGATTAGGATTGCTTAGATTTGAACAATAAGCCAAAAGCAACAGAAAAATAACTTCGACATGAAAAACTGAGTATAAAAATGATAACGGGAGTTTTCTTTGTCAGAATTAAAAATTATAATTTTAAAAACCTCAAAATTAAAAATATTAAAGTCAAAAGTAAAAAATTACTAAACTTCGCTTAAGTTACAAAGTCGTAGATCAGTATCTTCTATCGTGAAAATTGAAATCTAATAAATTTCAAGGTCGTGTGAAAAAATGTCCAAAAGCAATTATCTATTTAAATTGAATCAAATATCGAATTCAAAGTAATGAAAGTGAATTTCTCTTCATATTCTGGGGTCTAATTCCTCAATTCAAAAAGGTCTTCCTCCAAAAAAACTTCAAGGGATAAACTAATTTGTTTCAAGTGCATTATTCGTGACAAGAAACTTTTGAATTTTCAGGCAAATCGCATCTCTCCACCAAGTTATCAAATAAAACAGCGGCCTCTCGAAAGACCACAGTTACCAAACTTGTTTGCCAATTCGATAAAGACGATGCCACTTCGCACATCAAAACCTGCTGCAAAATCCAACGCTTTAAGTCAAAATGGTAACGAAACAGAGATGATGAACGACGTGATAGATATGTCCTCGCCGTACTCACCCGGTTCCACTCTCAGTGACGGAATGTTTGAACCTCCTAGTCCTTACAACAGTCCTCCTATAGTAATGAGTAAATCTAAAGGAAATAAGGACAGTAAAAAGGACGCATTCGATACTCTCTTTGGATCGTCGCCTGCTACCAACAGAATTTCTACTAAGGTCAAAGTCAAGAAGGACAAGAGAAAAAAACGTGTGTATCCTCTTTCTTCTGGTAAGAATGCTTGTTGTTGTTTCATAGTGAAAGAAGGAAAAAGTCTTTAAAAGATTGGTAACTTGGATTATTGTCAATTCCTTAAAACGATGCTATTTTTATTCTAAAAGAAAATGTTAATTTTTGCATGAAAGTTTTATACTTTCGTTTCTGATTATTCCATTTTTATTGCTTTTGTCTTTATTATTTGTTTGCTAAGTTTGGATGGTCTATACGTGTAAGAAAGTTGTCAATTGTTTTTGATTGAATCTGTGTTAAGTGTTTGAAAAGAATTGGAATTTGAAAACCCTTATGCATCTTAAAGAACAGTGTTGAAATTTGCGAGAATATTATCTATTGCTGATAAGAAACGGTTAAAATTTGGAAAAAGTTATGTATTGCATTTTATTTCAAATTCAAATTTGAAAAGCTGTTTATGTTAAAGAATTCTTTCGAATGAATTATTTAAATTTAATTCGTTCAAATCTCTTTACTTTTAGCTACAAATCCCAAAGTTGGCGTTCGTATGGATGAAAATCAACTTCAAATTTTAGACGATCTCCCTAGTTCTGCAGTGGAAATGCAAGTAAAGGACAAGGTTAATTTGCAAATCCATATTGGAGTAATAACAATATTTCACGTTTTTATGAACTTTGATTATTAAAACCAGCACTTTTTTCAGTTTTTGAAGAAGCTCAATCGGCAGGAAAGAGTTGTGGAGGAAGTAAAATTGGTTCTTAAACCACATTATACTAAAAAGCATGTAACGAAGGAGGAATACAAGGATATTATGCGCAAAGCGGTGCCGAAGGTGATTATAAATATTTTAATACATTTAGACGTTCTTCTAGGTTTTCATTTTAAGTCTACAAGTCTTAGTTTTTTAGAAGTTTATTTATTCTAGGTCTATAAGCCATATTTTTTTTTCTGTTTCAGATTTGTCACAATCGTTCTGGTGAGATAAATCCGAAGAAGATAGGAGCACTTATCGAAGCTTATGTGAAGAAATGTCGCAGCAGCAAAAAGAAGACAACAACTTCCTCTAAAGTGATGAAACCTATGTAAGTCTGATTCCATGATTTTTATTTAGATTTTGTTATAAACTAAAGAAATCCAGTGGTAATTGTATTAAAAACAATTCTGCAGGAACAGATTTGCAATTGAAAAATGTTGATGGCTAATTGACATAAATTGGTTAATTTTTCAGGAAGAACTTATGGAGTTGATCACAGGTGGAAAGTTTTAGAAGGATTAATCTACTGGACTCTATAGGAGTGACATTAGATCTCGATTGATAAAATCCCGTGTCGGGATGGTAAGTGATTGTGATGTCTAATTATCTTCACAGCGGCAACCGAACAATGTGTATTGTATGTACATAATTAACTAATTGAACATAAGCGCAATATTTTTATTTATCTAAGTATGTGACTTAGATGCTATGCTGAGGATCATATACGACTATTAATACTGTTAATTTTAACAAGTAGACTTTTATTTAATATCAGTAATTAAGCTTTCGAGAGTGTAATAAGTAAATCGTGAATGTACTTTTAGAACATTCGTATCTATTGTAATTAAACAAAAGTAAAGCAACTTTTGCAACGTGCTAAAAATAATCCAGCAATGGCGTTTCGATAGATTCATGTACTTCATTAAAACGATTGCACTAATCTTACCGATTCGTCTCCTTAAGCATTTTTATCTTAGGCTAATACGATAATTGTTATAATGCAGATGTCAGGATAATTTTGCGATTATGAGGAATTCAGAATTAACTTGTAATTTTGCTGTGCGATAATTTATTATATCAGGGTTACCCCGGTTTATTTCAATTAGGGAGGTATGTTTTGATTGTGCAAAATATATTGTATTAAAATACCAAATTTTAAATATAAATTCGATAAAATGAAACTCTTTAATATTTATTAGATACAAAGATTTGGACTTATTTGTTCAAAGGGTTTCAGGGTTTAAGTCCAGTCATTATTATTAATAGAGCTTTTCAGACAATAATTATTGAATTTTAAACAATTCTTATTAATATTATAAAAAATTCTGGAGTTATAATCGTATTATTTTTATAGGTCAAAAATTAATTCGTATTCAGGGTTGCTACAAAACCTGGAAAAGTTCTGGAATTTTGATAAACATCCTGTAAAAGTCCTGGAATTTTGAAAGAGAGCCTGGAAATTTGTATAGGCTCATAATTTGATGTACACTACCGGTGGAAATTATCTACACGCCTATTTATTGAACTGTTGCTAAAGTCTCTTAATGTTTATAACATGAAGATTTTTTACTCATAATAGCACGAAAATTAATAAAATTCCGCATCTAATAAGCCCATATTAAAGGCAAAATGTCAAGTTAATAAAAAGATATTGCAAAAAGACGTCAAATTTAAACGTTTTCGAAAAATTGGAATAACTCTGGAAATAATTAACATTTTTCATTGTTCATTGGGTAATTTCATAGGAAATTCTGTATAGTATTTTTCTAAATTGTTAGGATATTTTAAGAATTTTTTCCCTGGATTCTACCCTGGGATCGAACATGGTGCAAAAAGGTCGAAAAATTGCAAATAATGATAGTACACTCCTTATAATTTAAAAAAATCCAAAACAATATTCTTATAATTACTACTCAAATTGATTAAAATATGATTTGTACAAAAAATTTGCAAGTATTTACACGTTTTTGCACCACGATTGGTACCCAAGGGAATCTAGGGACAAAATTTAAAAAATATCTTAACAATTTAATCAAATGCTTTGGAGACTTGCCTTTAAAATGAGTCCCAAGAACTTTAGTTATTCCAATTTTTCAAAAATATCTCAATTTGACGTTTTTTTTTATATATGTGTTTTGATCAAATTTTCATTTTGCCTTCAACTTGAACTTATTAGACGCAGCATTTTACTAACTTTTGCGCCATTATGAGTAAAAAATTCATGTTATTATTATAAAAATTAAGGCACTTTAGCAATAGTACTTTTTCTGGAAATTATATTCCAAACAGTACAATGAAATTGATTTAAGTTTAATTTTGGTAAAAGTTGTCCTGGAATTTTGAAATTCGATTTTTGTAACAATCCTGGTATTAATTCGCAGATTTAAAATTGTCCGTAAAGTACTAAAATAATAATTGAGACTTTAAAATAAGTGTAACTACAAAAAGACCAGTCATTTTTTCAAAATTCCATGACTTTTACAGGTCTTATAATAACCCTGGGTTAGTATTTTAATGAAAACGAACTGCAAATGTTGATAAAAAGACACTTTATTTTTTGTTCACAAAACGTTGTTCATACGCACAGTCTATAATAAATTGGTAACGAGTATGTGACATCTTTATCACTCTAGATTGGAATAAAAAGAATTCTTAAAATAATAGGCATGAGAATCACTTTAGTTCGAAATTTGTGAACTAGTCAAATTTTAAACTAGCCTAGGAATTGTTTGCCTATTTGGCAGGGGCGAAGCCTACACGATCATTTCCCATGTCGAATTCGGTGTAGAAACGTCCGATGAAAACATCTCCCAAGATCCATAGAGGTCCGTTCGGGGGAGGAATATCAATTCCCATGAATCCACTGAGACAAATCGTCTTGCCAAACTGGGATACCTATTATATAGAAAAAATTGATTAAAATAACTCTTAAGTAACCGGGGTGTCTACCTAACCGGGGAAAAAAGCCGTGAAATGACCTGGATTTTTCATAAAATCAATATTAAAAGAGTTTTGATAAATTCATTACATTCAGTTTGTTCAATCACGAAACAATCACTGAAAAAGATTTTATAGTCGATAATGACAATAATGTAAGTGAGGCTGTTTGCAATTTTTTTATATTTTGAAATCTTAAAGTCGGTAGAAATTGAAAATCCTAAGCTAAAATTGTAACTGTAATTTAAATTAAATTTTTTCATTAGAATATTTAAAAAAATCATAATTTGAACAAATCCGTTTGACACATGTATTTGATTGTTAAAGAATTTTTGATACGATAAACCCATTTTTGGAAAAATATTGGTCACCTAGTTCTGTACTGCCACACTTGAATTACCAGACCGACAAAGTGAAAAATTGACTGGGAGAAAACCAGGAATTTAAAATCATCCGTCTGGTAGGTACTGGAAATATTTTCCAGATTTACATTTAATCTAGAAGTTAGTGAATCACGAGCTGTTATAATTTATGTAACAACCCGGGAATAGCATGACCTTTCAAGACCTCAATATCCCGAAAGAGATATTCTAATCAATACTTCTACTTGAATAATTTCTTTTCATAAATATCTGCATATTATTTACAATAATTGTAAATAGTATAAAAAATAAATAAGAAGATTTTAGATACAAAATAGATTCAACATAAACTAAAAATCAGGATTATTACATAATAAATCTGAAATAAAACTTACTTTGAGAACATAGTGTTCTCCTTTCAATGGGAATTTTTTGCCACCGAAGATGAAGTCGATTTCTGGCAAATCGGCAACCAAGTTGCAATTTATCTGTTGATAAAAATGTAATATGAGAATCACGAAAAATGTTTTGGTTTTTAGTTTCTCTCAATAGAATTTTAATCTTCTACAGAAACACTTTCTTCACTTGTTTATAACGATAACATTGATAATGAATATTTTTTCTTACCATCCATTCGCCGCCAACGATTTGCGTAGCACCAATTTTCTCGTTGATTCCTTTAATCTCATCGACTGGACCAGCAATCAGAGAAGTTCCAGTATCAGCGATGGCTTCGCATCCATTACCACAGAAAGTCTTGCCACCAACTTCAATTCTGGAAGACGGGATTGGTCGTTAATTGTTGTGAATAATAATTTCATGAGAAAACAATTGCGAAAGATGAAGAAAATTTAAAAAACTTACTTGTCCATTTTAAATTGCCAGTAGGCTTTGCGATCAACAGGGACGTACGTGAATTCACCCTCGTAATGCTCAGGATCAGAACCTCCCAAGATCATTTCTCCGCCGATTTCAGCCGATGGGTCTCTAAAAAGAAATTTGATATAAAAGTTTAGAATTAAGACATTGAATTCAGAATAAATCAAAACTTAAATTCCTCTTTGACGTCCAACACTCAAATTTAACTATAAAATTCTTGGAAAATAAAAAAACCAAGAATCTAATGATCAAATTTGGACAACACACTCCCTAATATCTTCATTTAAATATAAAGAACAAAAATAAAAAAGAGGAAAGAGAAAGAAGACTACTTCAAATCTCATTCCTTATTTTTTTCTCGTCCTTTTTTATTTTTATTTTTTAAATCGCAATCAAAAAAACCTTTATAAAAATCCACCGTTATGCGAAAGTATCTTTTGAGTTATAATTTTTTTAAACTCCGAATTATTGTTTATATTGTATTTTGAGGTTGTTAGGGAATCTTTAAACATAAAACTGAAGTTTTGTTCTAAAAATCTAGTAGAAGTGTTAATAGCTGAAATAACCAATTTCATAGGATAGTTTTCCTTCTGGATCTTTCCCAATCCATAACTTCCATAGCATTCTAAAAGTACTACTCTAATTTTTTTAACGGATTTTTACCTAATTTATCAAAACTTTATCTATTAGAACTCTTGCAACCCTTCCATATCTCTAATATATTCAGACTTTTTCATATAAACAAATATTGATTTTGAAAAATTAAAATATACCTGTTGAGGTAGAAGCTGAAGACGGGTTGTGGAACCAATCCTTGCTTAACCATATTGTAAAAGACTGGTGTGACGCCATCGACTGAAATTCTGGAGTAGCCCATTCCCAAAACACCATCGAATTTAGCAGCAACAAATGCTAATCCTGGCTCGCTCATTGCTTCGGCAAAAGTTTGGTTCGCAATATTAGCTCCTGCCACCTTAGTCGACAAATTCATTGAAAAATTGTATATAGTTTAAAAAATTTATTTTATTTAGATAGATTGTTTCTGTAACAAACTTACAGTAACAGTGTCGGTGGATAAGAAACCAGAAAGGCTTCCACTGCCGTATTGAATGGTAAAGTCGGTTCCGTTTTTAACATAGCTCTTTGACCTTTTGCTGTCATATTTATTATGGAGTACTGAAAAAGATTTTAAAAAATTCCAGTAAAATTAAAGCTAGAAAATTTCAGAATTTCAAATCTAGAACACACAGTCTAGTCTCTCCAATTCCCCTGCATTTTCCCTTTTTCAAATTCTCATTTTTTCCCGTATTTTCGAAAAAATTCCCCTACCAACTTATTCTATTCAAAACGAGAATATTTTACTGTGAGCAGTAAAGGCTTTTTTTTTAACTTACAGAACTATCTACGTGGGTCGTTTCAAAAGTAAGACCAGATATTTTATAAATTGGTGGAAAAAGGTCGGGGAGGGAAAATGTGGACGGGGATATTTTCGTTTGTATCTCAGGACATCACTGAATTTTTATCAGGTCGTTGTCAGCTGTTTTCTCTTATCAGTATCACTGCAACCATGGAGCTTAACCCTGACTAGAGTGTCCGATTGTGAAGTGCGATCTGTAATACAATTTTTAGTCTCAGAAGGTTTTGATCCCGAAATTCACTGTAGGGTCACTTCAGTATATGGAGAAGGAGTTGTGAGGGTTTATCGAACAATTTCTAAAAATTTGAGTGCTCAAACGTGTTTGCAAGGTGGGTACCGCGCCTCTTGACAGACGAACACAAACAGAACAGGTTGGAAGCTGCACAGAGGTTTTTGGAGATTTTGAAAACTTCCAGGAAACTTTTCGTCCACCTGCGAATAATTTCGATGCTCATAACTCCTTCTCCATACACTGAAGTGACCCTACGGTGAATTTCGGGAACACCAGCACCTTCTGAGACTAAAAATTTGATTACAGATCGCACGTGACAATTGGACACGCTAGTCAGGGGAAGCTCCATGGTTACAATGATACTGATAAGAGAAAACAGCTGATAACGACCTAATAAAAATTCAGTGATGTCCTGAGATACAAAGGAAAATATCCCCGTCCAATTTTTCACTCCCCGACCTTTTCCCGACAATTTATAAAATATCGGAACGTACTTTTGGAACGACCCTCGCATTATAATCAAGTTAACTTTTTTAAATTTTACTAATTTAAACTAAACTATTTTGGAGTTAAACAAAACTCTAAAGGTAAAACATTTTTTCGTTGTATCTATACAAAATAAATATTTTTGGAATTAATTATAATAAGCTGAATGTCCTTTAATTTAAATTTGAATATTGTCACTATATTAAGACATATTAAAACCATTATTGTTCGATTGTACCAAAATTCAAACAAGAATTACAAGATCTATAACTAATCTTAATGACATTTTTCGATTAAACACAAATTTAGTAAGTTCTAGAATTTAAACAAATTTCAAAAAATACAAATAACCAGCATTTAAAAGTTCGGCAAATTTAAACGCGGTTTTTAATAGATTTAAATATTTTTTCATAAATATACAGCCCATATAATATTTAATTAATGTAAAGATTTATTCAAATTTAAACAAACCTCTTTCTCTTACTTTTTCTTAAATGAAAAAACCTAAGCTTTTCTTTGAGACGAAAATAAAACCCAAAAATGGTCGTTTATTGAACATGTTCATAGTTAAGTCTTTTAATTTTGCTACGTGCATTAAAAATTTTGTAAATACAT
>UWNZ010132070.1:0-21273 GCA_900474215.1 Andricus inflator
ATTTTTAACTATGCTCGACCACGTTCCCAGTACCAGAAATTTCTCTCAGTGTTGTTGTGGTTAGACGAAAAGAAACGTTTTATTGATATAAAATCGGATTCTATATCAGACAAGAGAGAAAAAATTCGGAAGAAGTTTGTGAATGTTCACATTGGTTTCAGATAGGGCAGGTACAGGTACTTGATGGATAATTAACATTGAAAAGGAAATACATCTGATGGACCAATACAAATTTCATCAAAGTCATATTTTCTTAGACTAAGAGACTATGTTGTACTGTACGAGTACATTAGAAATAAAATACTGTTGACAATCAATGACTCACACTATGAAAAAAACTGTTAAATGGAGTTCAACTTTAAATTGATCGAGTTTCAAATATCGCTCATGTGAGAACATTAGAAATTTCCACTAAGCATGGAATTGCTCGGCTGCCCTCATATATTGCCCGTCGCTTTGATTAGGGACAAGGGGAAGTAAAGCGGGAATGAACGGGTTGTGATTCACTAGTTAGTTATGGGTATCAAAGGGACTAAACTAAGTTCCTAATACGTTTCAATAGCCGTTTCATGCCTGCCAGCTGAGAAATTGATTGGTCGTGATGAACTTTGCAATGTTTCATTTCCCAATTGTTGTTTCACAAGATAATTGATATTTCTCTTTAAATATCACAGAAGTTCGAAAATAATAAAAATGTTTTATCGGATATTAATCCATGTTTGATAAGATTTCCAGCTTTTCTATCTCTATATCGAGCTTAGTTATGACAGATAAACAATTCGAGTAAAGCGTAATTAAAGTACCGTATACGGATGATTAGACAAGACTTATCGCTCTAGTTTGCCACGATATGTTACTCACGTTCTCGCATTCTTTGTTTCAGATAAGAGCAGTACTCGTAGTAACCGCAGGAGACGTATCAGCGAAAGTGTCAGTCGAGAAAAGGGCGAAAGAACACAAGAGGAATCGGAACAGGTTCTGTTAGTGGGACACGAGGATCGTGAAAATAAGGGGCCTTCTGCTGGAAGACCTGGTAACCGAACGCTGAGAACAGTTTTGGAAGAAGCGAACCCTGTACCCTCTAGCTTATCAAAATTACGCCGTCGTGGAACTACAGTAAAGAGTCCTGTGGAAAGCCTTTCACAGAGGCCAGTGCGGAAAAAACCTCGACCAGTTGGCAATCTCAAGCTCGCTGGGGAATACGAATCGGAAGAGCAGCTGTTCGTCAAGAGCGATAAGAAGAATCGTCTCGAATGTAGGTCCGAGGTCAAAGGTGATACACGGAAGGAGGATCGAGAAGAAGAAGAATGCTGTGATCCTTTGATAAAAAGACTCAAGGCAAATCCCACTACCCGTAAGACCAGATCAGAGAGAAAGGAGTCGGAACGGGAGATTCGAGATAACGTCGACGAGGAAGAAGAACATTCTCAAGGGTTAAAGAAGGGAGTCGAGGATAAACCGGAAGAGGAAAGCGAATCCAGGGAGCGAGATCGTGAGCCCGAACCTCCACCTTCGAGTAAAGTAGACACAGGGGGTGATAATAATTTGACGGTAAAAACTGAACCGGAAAGCAAACTATCAGCGGACGATTTGGATGAACGTTTGGTGAATGAATCGGTCGCGGATGACGTCACAACTGACGCGGAGAAACGCCTCGGGAGTGCATCGGCTTTAAACAGTACAAAGATATCAAAGAAAGAAGAAGAGAGAAAAGAGGACGAGGAAGAAAAGGAGAAATCCCGAGAATCTAGTGCTCCCGGAAGGCCAGATACGAACGCGGACGTGACAGAAGATAGCGGCCAGGGTAGCAGTGCCAGTGGTGCCAGGGCGGCAAGCGTTGAATCCGTTGAGTTGTTCGAGTCCAGTAGTCAGGACTCAGGCTCCGTGCTGGAGAGGTTGAGTCCGTTGACCGGCGGCCGTGGGCGGCAAAGCCTGCTCCTGGAGGAGCAGGAACGCAATCGTCACAACGAAAGCCCGGTCATCTTAGCAGAGAGGTTGAACAAACCGCCACCCATCTCGGGTCACCATCTGCAGTACCAGCATCATTCTCTTCACCACCAACAACAACTTCATCACCAGCATCGTTACTCAACCGGAAGCCCTGTGATCCACCAACAACATCTCCAGATTCCCGGCAGTCCTCAACACCATCATTTGACCTCGGCCAGCCTCCTCGAGGTGCAACAGCAGTCTCTACCATCGCGGGGCGGCGATGAGGCCGGCCTCATGGAGGTGGAGGCCGGGGCCGGAGTTGGTATACCAGGCGGAGGCGTCCTCAGTGGCGTCCCTGCCGCTGGAACATTGCGTGCTGCCACCTACGGGGACAGCGGCTCCGACAGCGGGGTAAGCTCGCTCAGGAGCGCCGGTTCCGGGGACGAGAGAAGCGGAAGTCGAAGTTCTGCCCTGAGCGCCGAGGAAACGGTGCCAGCCGCTACACCGGCACGGGTTTGGCACGTTCAAAGCGTCCAACATACTTCTCTACTGATGGCCCATCCCCAAGGCCCACCAAACCCCGCGGCCAGCTCCACGTCCTCCACGGTACCGCCGGTCGGTTACCAGAGTTCCGGTCCTCCGGGTCATCACCATCCAGTTGTCGCGTCCGAGATGCTGTGGAGACCGCCCAGGTACCCACCACCTCTACCCCATGCCCTATTGGCTCCATCGCAGCCCAGCCCTGATGAACTCCTGGAAAGGGATCGACACGAGAGGATGCTTCGGTAAGTCTAATTAAAACGCCTTTTTGCAGTCTAGTGCCTGCAGTGTTTACACCAACCGGTATCTGCTATTTTTTTAACGGTTGTGAAACTCGCGCGAGTTGTTCATTCCGCGAAAACGTGCACTCCATTCTTTGCGATTCGTAGAATGCTCGGTAATAATAAGTTAAACAGAGCCGCAATTAGTGAATTAAAACCGAGGCACGAAGACGTCAAGTCGAAAGCAAGCCTTTCCGGTTTGTGAAAGGAGTCTAAATATCTTGATTAGACTCATTAGAGAAAGGTGCCGACGTCTAATACCAGTTATTGCGTTTAAGTAATTTAGGAATTAGAACTCAGTGCTCATTTGGTAAACATTGCAATTGAATATCATCGCGAATTGAATCTTCAGTGTAATAAAGTTATTTTCCATTCGCGTTCAGTCTATCAAATTTCAAGGCTTTAGCTAAATTGACAATCAATAACATTCATTATCGTTTTAGCCAAAGTTATTTATAATCATGACTTACTATAGAAGTATGAAACGCATTATCATATTGTCAAGTGCTTTCAATGAATCTTCATTTTTATCTCAAAAATCGGACGACTTGAATGTAATCAGTTTTACTGTATCGCTTGATCTACGAGCCTGCCAGTGAAAATCTCACATAGAACTAACATTCTTTTTCATACCTCGACGATATTAGCATCACAGATAAGGTCTTGAGTTTCACCTGAACGTGTGCGCATGCGGTATCTCGATGCAATGACCGTTGGAGCAGCTGCGTTTGGCATTACTAGCTCAGTGCCTTGAGGCTACTTGGCCTTCAAGGTATAAATTCGCATTCGCTGTTCTAGCATAAGAAGACAGGAGTGGGAAATGGCTCGGTATCTGTATGCCTGAGAAGGCGTTCAGGAGTGAATGGATGTGTTTCCGGGCGCCAGCTGCGAGTCACTCCTAACTTCCGTCCGATTACTGCTCGCGATATACGTGGCTTGCCTAAGCAATCAAACTATTACGGGTCGCTGCCACCGGCGTTGACTGGAATGAAGCAACGACCCAAAACCATTGTATTAGGCTATAAATAACTCGACCACTGTTTTTGTAACACTTAGCATGTGCTTAACCTGTTCGCACCGGTGAGCTATGAGGTCCAGATTCGTCTTGCCGAGGATGAAAGCCAATCTATAGTCATCTCTGTGTCCAAAACTCAGGTTCTGATTTACCAGCAGTGACTCGTGAGTCATTTAACGACCATTTCGAGGAAAAAGCTGTTATAAGTAAATATCTCGTGTCAGCCGTTGGTTCCGTTTTATTTGGCTCCGCCTTCTAAGATTTTATGGCCAGACTCGGCTGTTTGAACGCCTGGAGACACGTGTACTTTAATCTCTTTGATATTCGCGTTATGCGAATCGCATTACATCAAAAGTAGAGACACATAGTTGGCCACAGGAACAGCTTGTAGTGATTTAAACACCAGGAGAATATGGGCGGTCTTTAAATTTTCTCTTGACCTTAATGTGCACAAGATCGAATAAATGCTACATATTGTCAGGTAATGGGAGAATAGAAGGTTTCTATTGAGCATAAATAAGACTTTGCAAGTATATAATTCTCTTAACTTTGGGAAAACGTTTTTTTCAATTATATTTTTTTTTAAATATTTGAAGAGAAAGTAATTCAAATGTTAAGGTATAAGCTGACCCTCGCGAGCTTCCCAGACACATCGGGTGAATGGTCGGATAAGGGTATAATATCAATTCTGGCCAAAACGTACAGTTGAAATACGAGTTAAAATATTAAGCACACTGAAGGGGAAACTCACGGCTTAGTCTAGGTTCGACGATAATGGCCCCCTGCATTTCATTTCCACGTAACCGGCTCAGCAGAGCTCAAGCTGTTTATTTATTCTTCTCTCGCTTCAAAAGCATCTTGTGAATTTGCAAATATGCATGGGCGTAGGTTCCGTGTTGCTTCGTTCTTTACAGAAATAACATCTCAAAATGACTATGCAGTTAATTGTTAGTGCAAGCAAAAGAAGCTTTAACATAGGTAGAATGAACCAGAAGTTAATTGTCTTACACATTATTATCTTCTTAGAATTAAAATTTACATAAATATTACAAGATTCCTCGTTTAATTTAAATGCAATATCATGTTTTATGATAGTGCAAAATTTAAATTGTCACCCTCAACTGACGATGGCCGCAGGCTGCGAAACATTGCGATAAACGCCTCGACTCGGGTTATCGTTCCTGGAGGTCGTAACTTGCTACAGTCTCCCCAGTAATAAAGTAACCTAGTGCTCTTAAAACCTCGCTTAAAACGCGAAATGATCTTAATAGTTAGCAGAATCGTAATCGAAATGGCAGCTATTAACGAATGGACGACTATTTGAAACAGCTGTCCCTCGCTGAAACTCCAGGGTGCCACTTTCCGGGCAAGATAAAACTCGCCAGACGACCGCAGGCGAGCTATCAGCTAACATATGTTCGGAATGCCCCTTCAAGGTCAAACCCTTTCTGCAGATTCTATAATCTATACGATGAGGTGAATCTCCGCGGAAAAAAATCGGAATTTGCAGTAACTTCTCTAATGACCACTATGGACGCACGAAAGCTTCTTCCAGACAGCTCTTGGCTCTTTCTCCACTGATTGAACCCTATGCGCTCACCGTTCGGTATCTTTAATTTTCCCCCCTGTGTTTCTTACTTCCGAAGGCAACGCTCACACGGAGTCAATAGTCGCTTTGCTGCTGTGAGAAACCAGTTCGATTCTTCGGGATCGTGAGATCGACGAGCTGGATCATCAGTCCCAAGGGACACGAAGAACCGGATTAATGGGCAACTCCCTGCAATTGGGCCGTGGTTTTTTGTATTAGAATAGACGTCACGCGAGCTCCTCGTTATGTCTCGCGGTAGTTTCCTACCGCGAAAAGTTGAGTCATAAATTTCCACTCGCCTCGTTTCCCGGTCTCACAGAAATACGGATATCGCCATCGAAAGAGTGAACTACTTCCGAGTAGAATTTCAGTAAATAGCTTTTTCAACGTTGGGGTCAAGGTTGTGAGAAAAACTTCTATCGGCGCGTGTTTTCCGACCTTGTTATTTTCCCGCGACGCCTTTCTCCTTTGCCATAGTTTAACAATCAATGATTGTAGAAAAATATTTTCAGAAGAATCACTTAGTGGGCGTTTTTCTCGTAAATATTGTTATTCAATTCCAGTACAGTTGCTCCGCGTGAGATTTGCTTCAATCGCATTTGCTTTAAACGCATCTAATTTCTTGCCAGTAAATACCATTGGCTACGGTCATATCTCCATTTGTAATTTCACCTTTTCCCCAGAAAGCGATCTCCAAGAGCCGCACTGTTATTCTGCTCCAAATACGTACCCATTACCTACCTACCCAGTCGATTCACGACTTTTAACGGCTGTGATTTAGCAATTATGCAAGTCCCAACCTCTGTGTGCTGCATCGAGGTAATCGGTTGAGCCGGTATGGTGGAAAAGAAACTGGCATTTGGGCACAAGGTCGGACAGCTTCTTTTCCTCTGTCCTCGGTTAGTCTTCGTCACAGGCGGCTTGCGAACCAGTACGACCAGCGCGAAACTAGCAGAACGTGAAAAAAATGAGAAAAAAACAGGGATACGAACGACTGGCAGGAAGCTGTAAAAATACTCACACCGGCTCCTTTCGGAGAAGAACCGGGCCTCGGGAATTTCATTAGTTTCGCGGAACGCAAAGATTTCTTCTGACTTACTCTTGTGTATGCTGCCTGACAAAAAAGTTCCGCTGTCGCATAAAACAGAATTAGAACGCTATTTCATTAGAGCCAACCATCACATGGTGCTAATTGTAAGCATTTTTTACACAAAGGAAGTAATTGCATTTAGTATCCGTATCTGCAACATAGTCATTATTTTGAACAGCTTACTCATAAAATCTGCTAATAACATTTACTTGATGTTATTGGGCTTTGAATCTACCCTTTTTCAAAGTAAGATCAGTTGCCATACTTGAATTTACACAGTAGGATATTGAAGGGACCACCTGCATTCTACAATGAATACAATTAATCTTTTTATTTGATTTATTCTCTTTTTGAAGTAAATTAAACAACCCAGGCGACGAGACATTGTCTGACACTCGAGGCAATGATAACAGGCAATGAAAAACAGACACACCATCAATTGGTGCTAGACCCTCTAATAAAAAAGTATATGTCCTCAGGACGACCACTTTAATCCCATAAAAACGTCGACCCTTCGGTAGCAGGTTTTCGCTTAAATTTTGCCCTGGACAAACTTGAACGCTCGTCCCAAGAGATGTAGGCGTGAATATTTCTTTGAAAGTTCTTCGTTTCGAGTTGGAATCTTTAGTACAAATTCTTTAGGATATGTGTTTAGAATATATTGCTCTTAACACGCAACTGGCAATTTCAATAGGAGAACCTTCGAAGGATTTGAAATTAATTCTCAATTATTTCTTTTAAGAAAGTAGTAACTAAATATGAAAACAATTATGTACTATTAATAGATTGGCGTACCAGAGGATATCATAAAATACGTATCCTGTTTATTGTTTTATTTGCTTTCAGTGAAATATTTAACCATCTTTACATTACTATTTGATACCGTTAAAAGTGTTTGGAATCGAGTGGGCGAGATACGGGAAAATACTTCGTTACGTGCTGCTCACTTGTTATATTTCTATCGATACCTCTCTTTCTACACATACACATTTAATACATTACACACTGTAAATGCATTTAGATGTGTTAAATCTGACTGTGATCTGACGCACCAACGGATTTGCCTGTTTTCTTATTTTCTATATGCATCTCCTTGGAAAAAGATTCACTTTTATTATGGGAATTTTATGTATGAGATTCCATATTTAAAAAAATATTACATTTACTCGTATTGGAAATTGGATACGAGGATTAGGTGTCTAAAATTTTTCCAAGATTTCTGATAAAATTAAAATGCATTATGTATTTTGACAATTTATGGCCAAAATTAGTAATATTTATATGATTTTCAAAATGCACACTTTTCTGAGAGACTTAACATTGGATGAATTTCAAATTATGAATGTTAATAAATATTATATATATATTATAGAAATAATTTAATCAGCAAATAAACGGATATTGCAGAGTATTATATTTTGTGTATCTGAACTAGTGAAAAGTTAGGCACTAATTAATTGCTTTAGAGAAAATATGTACTCATTATTATTCATATTTTTACTTAAAGGAGTAATAAAATGTAACGAATCATTGGTAAAAATTTACATTGAAGTACGTTAGTGGCTCACTTTTCACTTATTCAGGTTTAGAGATAATTATTTTAATGTTCAATTCCTCGTAAAAAAAAAAAAAAAACTAAAAACAAGTCTTCTGCCTTTTTTCCTCAGTTCTTTTTTACGCATCCTCTATGAAAAGCTGTATAATTTGAAATCTGAATACTTAATTCAATGGAAATCGATTTGAAGTTCCACCATTAATATTTTACGATGTGTACTTTCTCGCTTTCTCCTAAAGAAAATTGTTAATCCAAGTTGAATAAATGCATATTTGCGTTTCTCTCTGACACAAAGAAAGTTTTTCAACACTTTTGATTTGATAATTCGTCAATTGTTGACCTCCTTTCCTGAATCAAAACTCAATTTATATGAAAAGTTAGGTGCACGATTGTAGATTGAAGTAACAGTAAATTCTAGTGAGAAAAAGAATTAAAGGAAGTTGAAAAGAAGTCGCAATAATAATTGTATAACATCTGCAACAGATTAAGGTGAAGAAGAGCTACTCATTATCCAATTTTATTTATTTTTTATTTTTTAGAAAGTTTATTTCAATGTCTCAGAACTATACATTCTGTTCGAACGTTTAATAAAAATAGGCTTATAAAGCAAAAATCAAGATCCCAAAGTAACCAAACAACTTTCTTCAGCTGGGTTACTGTAAAATCTCCACCACCCAAGATCACATGTTCATCCTTGAATTTTATACCACTTGGATGTGACAAATAAAAGCCATGAGGCATTAAATTCAATTAGTCAATTATAAATTATGTTGAAACTGATGGTAAATATATTCTTCAATTGTTTTACTTTTTTTTTTAATGTCACAATTATCTGAAACACGGGAATAAAAGTTAATTAGACTTCTTTTTAGAGTTCGAATTCACTGGTTATCTTGATCTTCAAATTTCGAAAACCTTTCTCAGAATTATGAATAAATATGATAGTTCCAGTTCCAGCCGATATTCGCAATCCTCAGAACCAAACACGCTGCGAAAATATTTTTATTTGTGACTGACCGAAATCATTTTAAATCCATTTAACAGTCTCGTCTGTTTATTCACCAATTAAGCCCAATTTTTATGTATTTATTTATCGGGAAGTCAATCAAGAGGAGCTAATGGATATTTAACTGCTGCTTTCATATCTATAATGCAGACACAAATAAAAAGGTTAATAATCCATCACTAGCCACAGTTTACTGAAGAAATAATAATACAAGTCTACATTGGTATAATTTTTAATTTTTTTAATTTTCTGAAGTTTATTTTATCGGAAATGCATTATTTTACTGTAATCATGCTGTACGCGGGACAAACGTGTTTGACGAGTGGGAATTGCATGCAACACATCTATCTTTTTTTGATGGACCGTGCCAGGTGCGGGTCGTATACGTGGAATGTATCCGCTCATTATATTTATATCCATGAGTGCCGCGGCACTGCTAGTACATTAGTTTGAAAATAGCAACCGGCTACCGCCCATCGAAGTCGCAGATCAAAGTGTCTTTATTTTTTCTCTTGATGGCCGTTTAACTTCCAGGATACTTTCAACTTTTCAACACTGTATTTTTTCTTGGCTACACAATAATAATTGAATTCGTAAAACAACACCACTAAAATAACATAATTTCAGAAACATTATTTTGATACCGCTTTAACTTTTCATTGTATCATTCAATATAAGATGTATCTTCTTCTTTTATTGGGAAGATGATTTTCTTTTTCTCTGAACATAGATAAGCCAGTTTTAAAAATAAGAGCTTTCGGATCATTCTTGTTTTATTCTGAATAGATTTCTGGTGATGTCTATCTCTCTTTAAGTAAGTTTACAAGCCACGGAGAAGCGGGAGAAGAATAGGATAATAAAATATTTCCGATTATCGTACAGAGCGAAAGAGATGGTTGGAAAAACAAAAAAGTGAAGACAGAAAAAGAATGGAAAATACCGTGCACCCTTTGCGGCGGTGAAGGCAGACGGGAAAGTTTGTTGCAAACTTTACACGATTCCGGAACGAAGCAGTAGAATTGCCCGCACGTGGTTTATGGACCGTTTCGTTTTACTTTCGTCGTAAAAATTCCTCTCGTGGCGATGCCCGAGGAAAAGAGATAACTTTGGACGTATACGTGTACCGTCATTAAAGTAGATGTGTAGGGTTACTCGCTTGATACGCGTTTCAAGGGACAATATTAATCTGTGCTGCAGTTGACGTAATTTGAACACTATAATATCATAATATGTCACGGCATACAAGAAGTTTTAGTCGTGAATTTATGTTCGAAGGTCGGTGATTCTTTAGGGTGTATGATTAACAGTAATTGTAATTCTGTTCCCCAAAAATTGCACACAATTTATAGGCTAATGTTTCTCTTGGGATCAATATTACTTATGAGGAATATATGCTTGATTTACCAACAAATCAGATGAATTAAAGTATATAAATATAAATGAATTTATATGAAAGCAATAAGACCAGATGATCTCAAATTCCCTAATCTTTAAGGATACACAAGTTATTAATGGATTCTGGCAATTCGCCTGGACGCAACTTTTTGTCCGTTAACTTGAGAAGAAACTTCAGAACTTTATCCTTTCGAGTTCCAAGTAATTTCAAGCACGAGCGACTTCTTCCTAGCTTTCTTATTCTGATCGTTAAATATCGAGAGAGGCAAAACCAATATCTTTTCTGATATACGAGTGCCTGTTCAACACTCAAATTGACAGAATTCATGAAATGCGTCACAAACCGGCATTCCGTTGAGAAGAATTTCCCTCGCGATAAACTCACTTTGATATCAGTATGAGACCTTAATCAATACAGAAAGTTTCAGACTTTCAAACTTCAGGCATGTTCCACTTTTGAATATTTCATTATTTAAATTTTACCTAATAAACGTACCAATGAATTGTGCTTCAGAAAAAATAGTCGACTATTTATAATCCTATGTGAATCAACTTCAAACGTGTCAAGCCTCTTAAATGTTATTTTCTTGAGCTATTAATTTTTTATTGATGTAAATTAGTTATTTTCAGAGTATAATTTATTTTGAACGTGTAGAGAAAACCGGTCTTGGAATTCGTGATACACTCATGACCTTTCGTGAATCAGTCTCGATACGTTAATCAACACTAACTCACGTCATGGGCTAATTCCTCGGACATTGCTCAAACGACCGTACGACTTCCTTGACGATAAAAAGTGCTCCGAGACTCTCTGTATGCCTCTTTAAGAAGTATAGTCAGCTACAACGAGATTAGTGTAGCAAATAAAAAAAGGGCTATCAGTAAAACGCTTCGTAATGTTTTTTAAAAAGCTTGCGTCACAACGTCTCTGCAAATTTAAATTGACAGAGGAAAGAATACATGATGAAATGTTATTGACATATGGAAGGCTACAAAAACAAATTCCTTTACCTTATATTTTGGAAAACAAACAAAGCTAAATTTGTAAACGATCGAACACACTTGCTTTATAAGATATTAACGAAAGTAAACCATACCTACTGAAATTTAATATAGAATAATACTCTAGGAAGACCTTTTTAGAGAATATTTGCATGAATAAATTTAGATGACAACTTAATTTAAGGCAAAACTGTGAAATTCTGAATATGGAAAATTATCATCTGCTTCAATATTCAAAGGAATTTTTGAACGGTTTTCCAGTATTTTATGGAATGAGTTGATTCATAGCTTAGGAAGGGAATCGGTTTCTAGGTGGATGTTATCGGTAGACTCTAGAGAGTCTAGGATGAGGGCCAAGGGGAATAGTGGAGGACTGAACGTGTTCGCAAAGTAAATTGAGTTCCGCAGCCAAGTACAACCGGCGAATCTACCGGCTCCTGTAGCCGTGATCCCTCCCCGCCTAGCACGCCGATTTTACTGCGCGGGCTCAATAAACGGAGTCGTGACCACGTGACTCAGGCTGATCGTCGGATCGTGCCAGGGTATATTTTACCGGCTACGATTATAATGCAGCCGATAATGTAGGTGTCCATACTATCGTGCCGAAGCAAGAGAATGTTGAGTGGAACATCTAGTTATTATAGGTTATAACAGTATTTTGTGATCTTACGGTAAAATATGTTTTATTTTAATATAATTTAGCTTTCAGTAGCTAGTATCACTCTCTCGCAAGTTTGAAAATTATCCTTTATTCTCAAGAAACGATCAGAAAAGCAAGTTTAATGAGTGCATAATTTTAGGATTTCCAAGCGAAAAGATTTTGATTCGCGTCTTCCAGGTGCTGGTTATAAATTAATTTACCTAACAATCGAACTTTTTTGATTTAATAATGAGGTCGATCGTTCCTAGAATATAACTTTCAGGTAAAAGTCTAATTCTACAGAATTCATTACAATATTCATGTTGAAAGGATTCAGAACCGTTCAGAACTCTCCGAGATATAATCTAAGAGAGAAAGAAATAACTCCAGAGCACTTCCTTATAAAAGTTAGATTACTTCAGAAGTCTCTTTCTTTACAAGACAGGGATTAATTGGCAACTGTGTCAAGGTATTTTAAAGACCAAAAAGATAGAAAGTTGAATCCTATAAGAGACTATTGATCTATCTTTTGATGAACTTTCTCACAAATAGGTCAATGTATAACACTAGAGCACCTCATTGTTTTAAACTCAAGTTAAGCCACTACAAAACTCGCATTTCCATCGAATGCTGTAACTAACGGTTAGCAAACTGGAAGTTATTGAAACAATTTTACAACTGCTTCTACAATTTTCATGCAGGTGTTGAAACAGTTACAGAGTTGCAGCACGATTTGAGTATCCATTATGGTCCCTTTTACTCGTATTGCATATCAAAACGAGTTTGTTAATGAGTTTCTGCTTCTATACTACCCTCAATAATTTCTTGATGAAATCCTGATAAAAGGTGGCTTTAACTTCCAACGAACGAATTCTTTTCTGTGTTAGTAAGAGGCAATTTAGAAGAACAAAGAACACAGTTTAAACGAAACACTAAATAATGATACTTAACCAAGTACTCAAAAGAAATTTGAAATGCATAAAAATAAAGGCTGAGGTTTTGAACGTGCAAATATGCAAGCTGAGAGAAGGCGAATATATGCGACATAATACGAGTTTGTGTCTGTAGGAAGGATAAAGTCAGAGATATGGGGAAGCTCGAGGTCGACGAAGTGTTATCGGTATCAAGTATTCCAACACAGGAATTATATCTGCTATCGTTATCTGGGCGTCCTGTTTCCTGAATGCGAGGAAGGAAAAGGACATAGTTTCGTCGGAATTTGGTTGATGAGATTGCGCTGCTCCAGATCATAATTTCAGAAAAACAAGTTCAATCACAGGGAGAAAAACGGAAGGTCAGCCTGAACATATAGAGTTAGGTCTTAGGATTAACCTTAAAGGACAGTCTTCTAGACGGTCTAACTGGACATTTCTTGAGGGTGAAAACAAGATATTCGATTTGATCATCCCAGAGAGAAAAATTGACAAGAGGTTTAACTTGACCATCTCAGAGGGAAAACTTGATTAGACTTATAGTGAATCTGACCCTCTGTGGTATTATAAGCAGAATATAAAATGGGAGTCTGTCTAACTGTCGAAAAAATTATAGAAGGGCCGTCTGACCATCCATAGAAGGTCTGATCAACTCTAAGTGCAAACTATTCTTCACGCTGATGAAAGTGGCGTAAATTTTTATTCTCTTTCTTCGTTTTCTGACAGATTTAATTCTAATCTATTTATGCAAAAATGGTTCCGTAATGAGCCTAGCCCTTGAATCAAGTTATCCTCCCCTTGGCCTGGACATATATAGGAGGTGGCGTATTCGGAATTCAGAGTTTATTCCCCCATGGTCGAGAACCGGGCTCGGCGGCCATGCTGACGAGTAGGTGGTTAAAGGAAGATGGAGGAAGAGGAGGGATAGATGGGAGAGAGAAATAAGCATGGAAGCTCCCAGCAATTATTACGCTGAAGTGAGCCAAGTCGAGGGTGGGTGAAAGCCAGGAAGGAAGCAAGGCTGTCTCCTCTTATAGAAATCCTCTTCGCTATGTAAACTGATGTATACTATCCACGTCCTCTGATGTGTAATTTACAATCTTAGCCATGTTGACACGACTCTTCCCGGGCCGTCTAGCCGTAATACGTGACTTCAATCCTCTTCTCTACAAATATCTTCATATTATCCAAGTTCTCATCCCTTCACCATCTTATCTGAATAAAAATTGTCCTAAATCTGGATTCTTATTCCGGTGACTACAAGCTGGAAATATTGCAACTGCTTCTTTATTTGGAAAAATGAATGTGTCCTGGTGACTCTTCTGAACTGAAAACGTGTGTAAGTTTACTGGATTTATATTATGAATGCCATAAGGAAAGACATATTGGGGTCACTTTTTCGCTTTACTATGTGGCACGGACATTAGATACATTGTTCTCACTTTATCTCTGTTGTAAATCAACGTGTACTTTATTCTGTCGTCTGATTCTATGCCAGTTCTGACCCAAAGCGACTGGCATCATCGTATATTCTTAAAGAATTAGCTTCATGTCAGTTCAGGGCATCCACCTCCTCTATATAGTTCTCAGAAAGCCATCCATTACGTGTACTGTAACATCTCTTTTTTACTGCCAAGTTTTAGGAAAAAGTTCTTAAAACGGATTGCTATTCTTTTGGTATTATATATGTTGTATATGTGCTTGTATGGATACGGAATCGTTAATTAAAGATTGTTTTCTTTTCTATTTCAGGTAAGTCCATTTCGTGCACATTTGCATTCAAAGGTTTTGCGTGAGTACAAGTATCATTACTGCATGCCTTTCTCCTTCGTTCAACGATTTCATTTTGCATCACGGTAAAAACTAGTCATGATAAGTGGATGACTGTGCAATAAAGCACTAGCTCACACGGACTTCTAGAAGAATCGCTCTTGACGTCCCAGGTCTCTCTTTTCATGTCAGATTATTAATTTTGTTCAGACAGTGACATATTGGTCCAAAATCAAAATCGACTTGTAACGACTTAGGGCCCTAACCTAGCCTAAGAGCATTAAAACACCAAGCCTCTTTTCACGTATAGATCATGTTAGATGAGAGTGAAGATCATGTAGAGGTCAGGCATGGCGCGTCTGCTTTCATCGTTTCCTTAACCTTATTTTTCTCTTTTTTCTTGTATCTCTTTCTCTCTTGATTTTTCTCTTTTTTCATGCGTATGTTACACATACAGAGGGAGTGCATAATACATAACCGAACGTTGGCAGGTAAATAGGAGTTGTTGTACCTGTCGAACCGGTTTTCTGCCTTACCCCGCTGTTCGACCGGTTCGCCGTCCGGTTTCTGGTCTCCACCCCCTCCTCCTCTTCAGCCAGTTCCACACCTCAGCCCACGACTCTCTTATACCCGTCTAACCGGCTGGGCTGCAAGACTTGTGTTTCTTGTCCTGAGCAGCTTGCCTGCAGCAGGCGACCCCCTTTTCCGTTTACGAGTGTGCACACGAACATCTGCAGACCACGTCTGGGTTTGGTTTGGGTGAACCTGCACGTACAGACACGCATGTTTCCTCTCCTTTGTGCACCGGCTCTCCTTATTTGGCCCTCCCTCTTCTCATCACCCCTCCGATCGTTGATCCACCTTCTTCCTCTCTCTTTCACGCGAGACTCTCAGTCTTTCCCCGTCTCTCTCTTTTGACTCCTGCAGACGTTGCGCTCTTGTATTTCTAGGGACTACCGCTTATTGCCGACGGGAAAGAAAAGCAAAACAAAAACAAGAGCCCTGCCGAATAACGAGGCGCGGAACACACCAAGATCTTTCGTTACTATTCAATGAGGACCGGTTTCTTTAAGCCTTTAAGAGTTTAAGGGGCGAGCATTTGTTCACCGACTTGGCCGTCCGCCAGTTAAAATCGAATCGCGCCTATTGTTGGGCTTGAACCAGAGACATTTTGGTGCAGTCTTTTTCAGAGTTGCAATTTGCTAGTTTTGTCTCGTTACGAACAAAGAGGGGTGTCTAAATCTAGCTGTAGCTAGATTCTATTTTAGTTTTTCATTCTTCTTCTCACATTGCATTGTATGTTTGAACCTACAAATTGAAATTGGCAGCTTTAGAGTTAAGTAACTTAAGACTAATAGAGCATTGATGGTATGAATATTTTAGAAACCAGGTTAATCAATCTTTTCAGTCATGCAGCCTTCCAAACGAGATTTTCGAGGCTGTGACCTCCCTTGACCTTGAGAGATTCTTGACAAACCAGCGGCGCGACGTCTGTTAATTGAGAGTTTATTGCTTCTTAATGATGCCAACCTCGCCCTGATACACTTCCATTCCAAAAACAAATGAACACACTACTTCTTGTTAGTTAGTTGGATGTTAACAGGAGGCGAATCGAGGGGAGGGAAGGAGAGATATTTACGACTTTGAACCTCAGACAGCCGCGTCACTGAAACTTTTTTTACGTCGTTTTCCTTAATTGTACATGCACACCAACCAGAGCAGCAAATTATTAGGTACACGAGACATGCTGATACATGTTATTTATTTTTAATACTTTTTTATTAAGAGCGATTCAGGACATGTTTCTAGCAGCAATCTTTTTTTTCGCGTATCGCTTGAATCAGTGTCAAGAGTACGTATAAAGGCCTTGCGACTGAAAAGAATCATGCGCCAGATTTTCAATTGTCCTCCAAGTAAATGGGCTCTTCTTGCTCCCCCAGGGCAAGTGCAAATCTAGTTTAACACGCTGCTGTTAAATTTATTCGTCAACACCATTTCAGGGGCTCTGAGGTCCCCTATTGTAATCTGCAATACAGGATCTTACTTTTGATTCAAAGCAAAAATACTGAATGATCTGACATTCTAATAACCTTTTTTTATCTGCACAAAAAAAGTGTAAGGGCAGAGGCATTCCCCTGACTTTGAATACCAATCATTTTTTGCAGCATTATTATTTTTTTGGGATGAGGGGTAACAGGGGACAAGGGGTGCCAGAGTACAAGGGACAAATTTGAATTTTCAAACTTCATTGGGTAAATACTTCCTGCATAATAGTGTAACCACATACTGAGATCTTACTTAGCAGTTAGCTAGCCGTCTTTAAATCTTAAATTCTTAAATCTTCGTTGCAATAAGTTGTGGTCATTCTGAACAACTGTGGGCATTAAGAGCATGTTGCATTGTTATTATCGTGCAAATGGGTCAGCTGCAGATCTTATGTAAATTTAACTGCCACGGCGACTGGGCTACGTTGCGTTGTCGTGTACATGCTAGACGAGTCGAACAACCCTGCCTTGGCCGAGTTGAAAACGTTGTAGTCGTGGAGAGCAGGAAAGGAGAACGATTTCAAAATGGCCGCACTCCTTCGTCTTACGATCTCAGAGACTGTAAGCTGTAAGGTGACCGATTTCCGGAAATCTGTCATCTGACCGTCAGGTGAAAATCGTATTATTACGCGCAACAGATTTAAGATAAAAAAAACTTTCTTATATTTCATGCAATTCTCCATTCCTTTCTTCTCTGAGAATATATATTGTGGGTATCGTTTCTGTAGTTGTTCATCGTGTTGAATTCGAATCCAAACTCCGTTTTCCGGAAATTACTTATCCCATTTCATGGACATACAGGTCACCCTTTATTGACCAGTGTAATAAATAATAATAAAGTATAGTCTTTCTGAACAGAAATATAAATTTGAGTGAAACTTAAAAGAAAAAATTATTCATGTACCGCAGTATATTGTGCAAATGAAGAAATCGAAATATGGCACTTTCCCTCGAGGCACCTGTCTTTTACATGTGTCTTTAAGGTTGGGTCATCACGCCACTTCCGATTTCAATTATAAAGAACTCGTCGAAAAACTTCCCCTTCAGTCGACTTTACACCCAATACGCAGGTATTCACCTGCGAAGATTCAAGGCTTTCAGAATTAAAAATGAAAAGGTATAGCTTTATACACCAACATCATTGACAAAACCGTACAATTTTTATGAAAATATGTTGTGCAATAATGGTATACATTCCAGAATGATAAATGCAATACGAAGTGATGAGAACGTAACTGGAGAGAGAAAAAATGTCTGAGATTTATTGCATTTGTATAAGTAGTGCTTTAATGGGCTGTATTTCATCTCCTGTCAATTAAGCGACATATCGCGCTGCAGGAAAAATATATGGTTAAAGTAACGAATCCGTAGAATTGTCGAGTTACTCATGAATTTATTTTTGTAAAGCAATCTTATTCCCCTGTGATTCCTAAACCCCAAACGTGCTGACTTTTTACGATTGACAAAAGGTTAAATTACTCATTCAGATAAAATTCTAAAGGGAATAAAAGTGAAAATAAAAAAAGGATATTAAGTTCCAGGCTAATGTTTTGCAATATAGAATTTATAATTATGTCTCCGGTGGATAAACAAGATTCAGAGACCACGTTTCTCCAAGGACAGTTTTGCGAAGCACTCGACCTGCACGGCTGCGGTCAAACGAAGTACAGTAAGGTCTTGAATGGTAAAAAAAAGGTATGGTTCGTCATGCTACACGAACGGGGCAAGTGTTGTCATTCTAGCGTGACTTTGGAAGGAACTCTGGTTCTTCGCAAAGCGGCGTGATGAAGAGCAAAAAGAAACTGCAATTGCCAATCCGCAATGCCTCTCTCTGTCCATGTTCAGAGGCCAAGTTGAAGCTGATGGCGGTCTAAGACCTAAGACACATTTATTTATCTCTCCTTGGCAGCCATGGAAAATCAGCTCCCGATGTAAATGAACGTTCCAGTCGATCTCGCCCTCAATTCTGTCGAAAACGCGTGAATCTGGCACATCGAAGAGGTCGGGTGCAGCGCCGAAGGTTGCTCGAGCATAATCAACTTCAAAAAACGCCGTAACAAAAGGTCGCGCGTCGAATACTAAAAATTCCTTCCACGACAAGATCACGGCATGCATATTCAAGTTTATTACTTTGAGATCCTCGCATTCTGACCCTCGCTCTGTTTCTCAACAGACTCTCGCTTTTTCTACGCAGGAGGGAAGAATTCTCCCGAGAAACCTTGGAGATTTCAAGATCGGATTCTTTTCCTGCGATAGGGGTTGACCGAATTATGAGGAAAGATGGTTTTATTAAATTTACCATTATGATATTTCCATATAAATTGTTTGCATTACAAAAGTATCTTCAGGTGGAGAGAATAATTTAAAAATTACATTATATAAAGATTTAATTGTTTGAGAATTTCAGTCTCGTGGTATTAACTAATCTATTTGAATAAAATGAGGTCAATGTTCTCTATAAATTTGCATTACTAATATAGAACAAGAACTGGATCTTGGAATTCAAATAAATTCTGATCGGTCCTTTCTGTGATCAGAATTCTCTCATGCACTTTAATTCTCTCCGAGCTTATGCGATCGATCGCTGCAGACGCTCATAAAGGTCCGACCTCGACAAACTTTGGGCTTTTCTTCCTTCTCTTTCTGTTAGCTCCACGTGTTTTCGAAAGATTTATAGACCAACCAACGTGACCCAATTTCCTTTTCAAACCCGTATGAAGGATATTTCACACAAAAGCGATCAGAAAAGTCAACGTCTCTTCTAATCTTCCCCCTTGCTTAATCCCTCTTAATAATTGGTTTTTTCATTCGATTAATTTTCGTAGGTCGACATTGGGGTTTACTAGAATCCTTTCTATAGTTCAGTTTCGACACTTTATCACCATTCAACGTAGAGTGAATCCCATTTATTCCCTGATGTTTCAAGGGCACGATTTGATCTAGATTTCAAAACGAACAAGTTTTTAAGTCTAATCTATGATAGTACGTTGGCCGTGTTTTAAACCAAAGAGCCTAAAGTATAATAGAGTTGAACGTGACATACAAAAGGCACAAATGACAACATGAGAAAGAAGTAGCGGTAGCGTTGAGTCACTAAAGCATTTACGGACACAGCCAGGGAAAATGGTGACTTGTGTTAGAGGAGGTAAGGGGAAAGGAGATTTGAGAGAAAGAGTTACAAACGAAGACTAGTGGCAATAAACCTTGTTACTTTCCTGCGGAAACCAGCTTCAGAGTTGCTTGCGCAACTACTACTACTCCGCCTCTACCAGTCTACCTGGACCCTCTATATTCAGTGTTTTGTAACGTGTAACAGAGCAACAGGAATGATCGCTTCCAAGGAAGAAGCTTAGCAAAAAAACTTGCTGCTTAGGCTTAGGCTTTAGTCAAGTACCTATTCCCTCCCATGATCTGGAGTTGACCGAGAAATAGGCTGTTTGTAAAACTATCCTCCGTTATGAAGGAAATTTACGTCGAGAACAGAGAGATGGTCATGCTATTTATGCTTTGGTATTCTCTCAAGCTGGAAGAATGATTTATGATCATTTATGTCTTCGAAGAAGATCAATGACCACTGATACTTTTGTTACCCGTACAGAAGTGCACTTGGGTGTTCGGAGTGTATTCGATTCATTTTTGGATACTCATGCAGTCACGATGCATATGTGTATGATTTGTAGACGTTAGCATCCTTTTTATGCCTCCCATTCAATGTAATACAATCGTTGAATGTCAGTTACGTTCGTATGTCTACCATATGCTCATAAAAAAGAGTTATTAACCGTGGTTTAGTTTTACGAACCTTTCGACTTTCTTTAGCTTTTAGCATCCCTTTTTTCCTTTGATGATTCTGAGAGGAAAAAGGAAGATCAGCTGAGCAGGCGTCAAGTTTCATGAAGATACTGGTTTTAGGTTTACATTTGACAATTTACAACATATGGTTCTGGAGAGCAGGTACGACAACTATACTGCTGGGAAGAACGTGTCGCTATGGTGAGGAGAATCAGTTGTAAAGTAATATAAGGGACAGGAGAGAAAGATCAGAGTAAGGGTCGAGGACACGTGAATCTGTCCACCCTCGTCTCTGGAATGCGTCGCGTCATCATGCCAATCCTGAGGGTCAGAAAACCCCACCCTTGGAGTTTCGAGGGTGGAATACCCCCTTTGGCTTTGACTCATGAAACTCAACCTAACGTCCTAACCTTCCCTCGGTCATTGTATACTCAGCTTCAACTCAGCTGGCACAGCTGGCCTTACTCTTCGCACACAATATTATCATACTACCGACACCGTAATTCTCCCTTCACCCTTCCCTCCGGTTTTTTAGGGTTGAAAATATCAAGGTAGAATCATAAAATCCAGTCATTGAAATCGTCAATTGTTGTCGCATTGTAACGAAAACAATTTTAAGACGATTATCTGAACCACTTTTTATTGTTTGACTAATTAGATTGTGCTCTGTCAATCTGAATTTATTACCCC
>UWNZ010133541.1:0-15767 GCA_900474215.1 Andricus inflator
CAGACTTTAGAGCCAAAAATGCTCTCAAAACAAGAGAGATCATTTAAATAAAAGTAATGTAGTTACCATATTCCTAAGGTTAAAGTCTGTTTTTTTTTCTACCAAAAGAAATGAATTTTCTACTAAAGGATATTAATTTTTAAACCAAAAAGACGAATTTTCAATAACGGAGTTGAGTTTTTAAGCTAAAAAGTCGAAAATGGAAAGATTCTTCAGTCAAGAAAGAACAAAAATCAACCAAAGTGTTAAATTTTTAAGCCAAAAAAACGAATTTTCTACAAAAAAGTTTAATTATCAACCCAAAAATATGAATTTTTAACATAATACATGATTTCCCAACCAAATAGTTGGATTTTCAACTAAAAAAGATCAATTTGCAACCGAAAACGGAACAGTTAAATTTCCAGTTAAAAAAATCAACTTTCAACTAAAAAAATAATTTTTAACAAAATAGTTAAATATTCAACCAAAGAGATGAATTTTCATCCAAAAAAATGAATTTTAAAGAAATTAGTTCAGCTTTTAATAAAGTACTTCAACTTTTAACCAGATAGTTCAATTTTCATCCCATGAAGATGAATTCTCAACTAAACATGTAATAGATAATACTTCAACCATAAAATATTTTTATTTTAAATTGAATCCTCAACCAAAAAAAAAAAAATATTTAACCAAATAATTTAAGTTTGAATCAAAAGAGGATATATGTAATAGTAGACATTTTAATTAAAAAGAGCTAACTTTCAATGAAAACATATGAATTTTCTACCAACAAATGAATTTGTTTCCAAAAGGACGAATTTTATATCGTAAAAGACGACATTTCAACAAAACAGTTGAATTTTCGACCCAAAAAGAAGTTTTTTTGACAAAATAGTTGAGTTTTTAACAAAATAGTAGACTTTTTAACCGAATTCTGAACCAAAAATATAATAGTTGACTTTTCAAAGAATTACCTTTTAACCAAAAAAGATTACTTTTCTACAAAACTATGAATTCTCAATCCAAAAGGACGAGTTTTCTATCCAAAACGACGAATTTTCAACTTTTTCTTGAAAATCTACCAAAAAAGATGAATTTTCAACAAAATAATTGAATTTTCAACAAAACAGTTAAGATTTTAACCAATATAGATGATTTTTAAACCAAAAACATAATAATAGACTTTTCAATTTAAGAGAATTTAACTTTCAACTGAAAAAGATTTTCGACCCCAAAAAATTACTTTTTAACAAAATACTTAAATTTTCAACAAAATAATTAAACTTTCAACTAAAAGAGATGAATTCTGATCTAAAAATATAACATTCGACATTTTAATTAAAAAGAATTAACTTTCAATCAAAAAAGATGATTTTTCTACCAAACGATGGAATTACAATCCGAAAGGACGAATTTTCGATCTAAAAGGACGAATGTTTTTGAATTTTTTACCAAGAAAAGACGACTTTTAAAAAAATAGTTGCATTTTCAACGAAAGAATTAAATTCACCAATAAATAGTGGACTTTTCAATTAAAAAGAATTAACTTTCAAAAAATGATAGATGAATTTTTTATTAAGCTCTATTAATTCAGTTAGCATTTAAGTGAAAAACGAGAAAAACTGAAAGTTCCTTGAAAACAGGGGAAAAAGAGGAATTCTTTGAAAAAGGGAAAAGAGGGAAATAAAGGAAAGTGTGTTAAGTCTGCAATAATTTAATTAAATATCAGTGCCCACAGAATTCCATTTCTGAAATTCTCTAATTCTTCGATGACTTTTCCTTAAAAAATGTGTATTTTTCCTGACTGCTCAATTAAGTTAAATTGTAATTGTATAATTTCTACCAGAACACATACAAATTTTTCAAAGTTTTCTCATGACAATTTTTTGATAATTATTAAAAAAAGGACTTGCAAAATATGAAATGCTGCTCGAAATGCTATTCTGTATCCACTAAACAAATTTAAATTCGATAAGAGTGACACTTGAGACTGTCCGCATTTACCCGAAGTACATTTTGTCAATTTATAGAAAGAAAGCTATTTATAGTTCAGCAATTTCATGGACCAGTTTGGACGCGTTTATAAGACGAATGGCTGACTTCTGCCCTTGACCGCGAGCAAAATATCTGGCGAATCTTTTGCTCGTGTGGATCCTCGCATGCGAACCAAACGTTGCTTGAAGGTACGCCCAGAAAAGAAAGGAACGCGGCGGCTAAAAAGAGGATGAGCACATGACAAAGGGCTTCTAATGGACAGAGAGAACATCGTCGAGGCACCTTATAAGGTCAACCGCAGAGTTCCAACGACTCCTGCTCAACGCGAACTCCCAGGATTGCAAAGTCCCAGGGCCGTCCAGAACTCCAGATGATACTCAAAAAACTTTCAAGAACCTAAAAAAACTCAGGCAAAAACATTCAATTGCATTTCAATCCATTTTCTTACTCCACTTTAAATCTAAGGCATTCCAAACTGATAAAATCTTCCATCAAAGGATGGTTCAGATAAGCAAAAGCATTTTAAAGTGTATTCAACAACTAGTGTATATTTTAATTTGGAACTAAAAAAGATTCTCATTTAGAAATCTTGCAAATATATTTAAGAATATAGGTTTTTCCTTTTCTTTAGAGAATGTCTTTCATCCCTGAAGAACGTGATTCTCACGTCGTTTTTTTGTGCTCCTCATTTAAGATTCAAGAGTAGCATACGATACTTGGTGGATCTTAAGAGTACTTTGAATGTAAAGCCAATGTGAAACTAAAATACTGTCTAAATGGGTAGTTTTGTTAACAAAAGAAAACAAGATACGAACGAAAAACATGGCGAGTACTTTGGCTCTCCTGACCGCTCGTAACCTTTGATCTTTGAACTCATATGTTCGAAGTTAAGTCTACCTCGAGGTATAAATAAAATAAGTAAAATGCAGATTCTCATTTACTCAAGTAGTTATGTTTTGATTTCAGATCTGTTTTGCTTGCATACAATGAATTATCGAATTATTACACTGTATTTCATATCATCGATGACCTACTTATAATCGATGTGTTTGCTAAATTTTCATCAACCAGGTCAAATTGCAAAATTGTTTTGCTTCAATTCCATCACTCATATCCAGTAAAGATTACCAAGGTTATACAAGATTAAACTAATTAAATTATTAACCTGAGAGGACAATCCATACTTTCACAATCAGTCAAAAAACTAGGAGAACCAATCTATGATAGGAAAAAGAATCTATTGTATCTAAGACTCTCAGTTTGTAATTAATGATTTTCAACTCTTGTAATATAATTATCATTCACTTGCAACCGTTACATACATCTAGAATCATCTGCAATACTACAAACGGTATTCATCATTTGAAATTATTTACCCTCACATCTAATCCAGCATCCAATCTAACTTTGCCGATCTAAAACCAACTCCCATCTTCTGGATCCCAAGACCCATAAATAAGACCTTTCCAATGCTCCAAGGTCAACCAGATCCTTCAGCAAGCAGTCTACGATTTTTAATAATGCTCACCGTTTCAAGAATATCCTTGATGAGAGACTGTCGAGTAGGTTTGCATGATTTGTTCCTCATCCTCCCAGGACTATTATCCTTGCGGGAAACTATCCTAGGTCTACCATTGGACTTGACCAGTCTATATTCATCCAAAACGTGTCTCCTTCTGGGTTTGAAAGTCCCGCACAGCATGATCCTCTTTCAGTGATCCACACCAAAAATAACAGTATCGGTTATTGCATCAGAGACGAACCTTCACTACTCCACGTGCTACCATGTTAATGAACCAAGCACATCATTTGCCTCCGATCAAACACGAGTAAAAACAAATATTGAAAAATGTCCCGACTCCGGTCTCGAAAATCAGAGTAAAGAACCAGATTCTTGTTCCCTGAACTCGCCTGCGACTCGTTTCATCCAACTCTTTTTTATCTTTGCGCTTCTACACCGCCATGGCGCCAGTCAGGGATTCCTGCATCTATTTAGATGTCCTCATTCTCCTTTTT
The DNA here is from genome assembly GCA_900474215.1 of Andricus inflator. NCBI lineage: Eukaryota > Metazoa > Arthropoda > Insecta > Hymenoptera > Cynipidae > Andricus > Andricus inflator. The sequence goes on from UWNZ010133541.1 coordinate 3,994, forward strand.
CTCTTCTCTTCAGCCTCGTATCTTTCGCTGTTCTCGTTTCCACAATTTTCTCTTATTGCTCGAGACAAACTGAGCTTGTCGGCAGCCAAACTTTCGGCTCCTCTATTAATTAGCACCCTGCCTCCAAGAAGTCTTATTAGGTCGAGAGGAATCTTAAAAAGGTGACTGACCGTTTCTGAAATGAGATGTATCATTTGATGTCAGATGAGAGCTTCTCAAGAGGATCAGTGGTCCGAAATTATTAGGTGTCAGTTTCAAAATCTGACACCTTTGATCTTCGAAATCTGAACCTTGATCATCCGAATTTCCTAATACCTAGAAAGCACTCACGTTTTTTATAAGTTTTTAATTTCAGAATTTATAGTAATTCACACACAGTTTCCTGGAATTGCGTGTTCAGTAAGGGTTGACCTGACCTCGGGAATGTCACACTCGTTGAACTTATTATACTATAGTGGTGAGCCGGCACACCCTGGTACCTTGACCTACGACTCTGATGGTAGTTATGCTGCTCGTGAACCTTGACTGAGATCTTCCGGGAAAATTGTTATAGCTCTCGTCTCTGATGGATTATTTATTTATTTTAATGATTCTGTTTTTCCAGTTGCTGGACCTTAATTAATTGAATCTCAGCCTCGACGGAGTGAGAGCCGAGAGACGACTGAGGTATAGAGCCTGCTTATAGTGGTCGAAGGAACCCCACCACGTTGATTTCAACAACACCCGGCACCCAGACCGGACGACCTGGTCGCGTGGCGCTCGGCACAGATATGCAGTGTTTCTCAAAATCTTCGATGCACCTTGCGAAAATCATATTTTTTATAATCACAAATATTAAACAATTTTATTAGCGAAAGAAGATTCTCTTTTTTATTAGCTTAAATATCCGAGTAAAAAAAGTCCCATCGAGATCCCATTGGGATCCCAAATAAGATCACGCTAAAGTTCTAGGTTTGAGACAAATCAGTACACTAAAACCTGGAATTAAGAATCCCGGATTTGCGATATTCACAGAATTGATGTTCTCGGCATTTTTGTGATGCGGGGACCGCGGGTACCGAAAGAGATGCGGTGCTCAGTCATGCGTGACAAACTGCATGAGGGTAGTGCTCTCAGAGAATTAGTTGCGTCAGCTGCTAGCATGCGTCAAAATTCAACAGAAATGGTTCATGCGGTCTCTGAATGTTTACGTTTGGATTCCCTAGACTTAGAATCAAGACCATTGCAAGCCACGCCCGAAACTGTTCTTAATTCCAGGTTCCAGTGTACTTATAAGTACCATCATTACTTACCATTTTTTAAAGGTCCACATAGTGACACCTTATTTTAAGTTTTTTATTTTCAGTAGACCTTTTTTAGGCCAAAAAAGTACTGGAAAAGTAGCACTTAATTTTTTTTAATTTTTGCAAGCCCTAAATAATTTTTGGGACAGCAGTACTACAAAAGTTCTATTTTTTTGTTTCGAAATTTTGCACAAGTGATGATGGAACTCTTGTACCAAAGAAGTAGTGCTGAAATAGGACTAAAGTACCAAAAAGGTTAAAAATATGTCCCGTTTCACCAGAGCTTTTTAAGGACAATAGTACAGGGAAGGTCCCACCTATTTTTTTTTACCAGTGCTTCTTTAGGAGAAAAGTACCGCAAAGGTCTCACTTATTTTTATTTCTAAATTGTCAGTCTTGAATGATTTTTGGGACAAAAGCACTAGCAAACTTCCATTTTATTTTTTCCAAATTTTTTACTTTTGTCCTAAAAAGGTCCAGTTGGAACGGGACATATTTTGAATTTTTTGGTGCTTTAGTCCTACTTCAGCAGTAGTTTTTTGGGACATAAATCCGATCAGGGCTTGTACAAATTTCGAGAAAAAAAATTTAATCGAACTTTCCTAGTACTTTTGTCCCAAAAATTATTTAGGGATGGCAAGCAAAAATTTTTTTAAGAAGTGGGACTTTTCTGATACTTTTGTCTTAAAAAAGTCCTGGTGAAACATTAGCCCCATTTAAGCAGTACTTTTTTTGGGACATAAATCCCGTCAGCACTTGTAAAAATTTCGAAAAAATAGAATGGAACTTTTCTAGTACTTTTTCCCCTGATTGGAGTTTTGAAAATGTTTCAGAAAACTTGGTACATAAGTATTGATATGTCTCTACTCAGTACACCGAACTCTCGATTTCAGTCCAGTTTCGGGGGTTGCGTGAAAATAGCCTTGGTCACAAATCGGGGGATCCAACGCAAACAGTCAGGGTTGTCTGAACCGTTTCCAATTGGAATGCGTAATATTGCGCAATATACGAGAGTGAGTACCCGCGCACTGCACCCTTCCACTACGCTGCTGGTGTTTTCAGGCAAGAGTCGCAACCGTCTCTCGCCCTGCGCGCTGAGAAACTCCGTGGGCCAGCAGTTCTAGGAAGGCCGAGACCGGGGGGGACAAAATCCGAGAGTTGGGTATACTTTAGCGGGACTTTGTGCAGGATCCCGATGAAATTCCAATGGAACTTTATTTTACTCGGGTATTTACACTATTCGACAATCGTTTAACAACTAACAAATACTAACTAGTATTCGAAAAACGTATAGTGGATACGAGATAAATTTTTGCTTAATTCAAACCAAAAATTTGTTTGAATGCATTTTATTAAACTTGAACAAATTTTTCTTTGAATTACGTAAACTTTATTCGGAATAATGGCATAAATGGAATAATTTGATTCGTAAAAGAATTAGATTACTGGGCACCACGACTGCAGTCGTGAGTAATAATAAAAAAAGATTGGTGACTCTTTCATTTGCATTACTCAGCCACGAATATTGGACGCGTCTGACAAGGGGTTGCGACCCCTTGGTCGAAGAAGCGGACATATAATTTTGAAGTGAGTCAGACACCGCCCCCTTTTCATTTTAATATTACACACTGGAACGGCCAGAAATGCAAATCGCATGGGAATCGATTTAACAAACTTTTAGCGGGATATCCAATGAATTGTTGCATCGTTAACTTGTCACGCACTCTGCATTTGAACAGGGAACAACGGTAATTCGGACGATATATGCTTACAAACAAGTTCAATTTGACAAAAAAGAGGATTTATTTCACCATTTTTGTCTAAAATTTCAAAAATGAGTAGACGGCTCCCCTTGTTGCAAAAAAATAAAATAAAAAAACTTATGGAAAAATACAAATTGCAGAATATAAAAATAAATAATAAGGGTCTGTCTACTGTCTAGCAAAATTCCGTTTTCAAATTCCCGGATAAGATTTAACGTTTTTTCCCGGTTTTCTTTTGTGCTAAACGTGTCTCAATTTCGCAAATCATTATTAGTTTTAAAAAAAGTACTAAAAGATAATAGAAAAGTTTACAAAATTAATATTCTTTTATCAGGGTCGGTATGATTTTATCAGAAGGCCGTGTTAGAGGATAAGATTTAAAGAAAACAGCTTGAAATGAAAAGTCATAACATCTTGGCAGAATCCAAGGAAAAACCAGCACAGTTTTGTCAAAACGGCGATAATATTCTATGGAAATTTACTTTTCAAAAAAGCCAAAGAAAATTTTATTATTTACACTTTTTTCGCAATGCATCAGAAAGAGTGATAAAAAATACATTGAACACGAAAATTTTATATGTTTCGTCCTTCTTTGAGCAAAAAAAAAGTAATTTGTTTAATTACCAAAATTAGGTGATTTTATGCAACTAAAAAAAAACAGATATTCCCATACTTCTTGCCAGTAGTGTATATTGGAATAAACGGTATGAAAAAACTTAATTTTACTATTAAACTGTTATTGCTATTTCACTTAATATTTGCTTCATTTTGCTATTGTTCTTGAAATAGTGAGAAAAAAATTGAAATGAAATGTTCGCTCATCAAATTGATTATCACTCAAAACGAAACATGAATTGATTAAAAATAGTTTTAAAAAAACTTACTAAAATAAATACTATCAAGAATAAAAAGTAAAATTTGAAAAAAAACTTCTAACTAAAATTTTTTCCGCGCAAATAAATATGTTGATGTTCACAAAAGCATTAAAATTAATATAAATATTAAAACACCACATGATATAAATGCAATTTCAAATAAGTCCGATTTCAACTTTTTTTAATGTCAAGTTCAATTATGTTAAAATTCAATTCTAAAGTACTGAACAATTAAAAAACAATTTAAAAGGTTTGTAATTGAAAATTTTGGCTAAAAAATATTTTAAGTTAATCAACTGTAAATATAAATTAATTAATTATTTTTTAAATTAAACTGTAGTTCGATTATTAAAAATTGAACAATAATTGATTTTACAAAACGATTCCGAGTTTGTTCAAAATTAAACAATTTACAGACTTTCACGTTAAAAATTGAACTGTTTCAGTTCGAAAGCCTTAGCAATTAAACAAATGTAAACGTCCGATTGAAACTTTATAAACTACGCTTTTATATAATTTCAAATCCTGGGGGGGGGGGAGATTACGTAACTTTTTCACTTTCACTTCCGCTCCACTTTTTCGAAATTCACGTCGGTTGTCTTTTTTTTGACATTCTAATTGCCACAACAATTTAAAAAAAAAAACAATCAACCTGAATTTCGTAAAAGTGGAAGTGGAAATGAATGTGAAAAAGTTACATAATCGCCCATCTGTTCAAACATTGTTTCAGTCTAAAATATATTCCATTTTTAACGCATTCAATTAAAAAATTTTTTTTAATTTAAAAAAAGGACTTTTTTCAATATTTAGGAATATTTGACTATTTATTTAAAATGAGCAATTATAAATCAAATATTCAAAACAAACCAATTTGACACTGAATTATTTTAAACAGAATGCCTTGAATAATTAAAATTTCAGAGTGCTAAATTTAAACTTTGAAGGTTAGAATTTTAATTTTTTAACATTTTAAGTCTATAAATGAAATTTGTGAATTTTGATGTATAAATAACAACTGAACAATTACTGATTGCAAAGGAAATAAAGCAAAAATAATTTAACTTCAAATTTAAGAAGTTTTCAGGTTTAAATAAAACCTAAAATCTTTAAATTTTTAATGTTCTTAACTTAAAATTGCTTCAAAGCGATATAATTTTCGAACCATTTAGAAATTTATTGCTTCATTCTTCAATTTGGGCATTTAGAGCATTGAAAATAATAGTGGCATATAATTTTAAATTTTAATTTTTTAATTAAAAAATTTTTAATTTAATTAAAAATTTTTTTACTGTAGAGAGTGTAGCGTAATAAACCGACGACGCGACGTTTAACTCGACATGCGCTTTTGCCTTTTACTAATGAATTGCATAATCTCATAATAATAATTTTGCGCAGAAAAAAATTCCTATTTAAATTTCTCGGATCTTTTCTTGAATTCCCAGTATTTTCCCGTATTTTTCAAGAAGCACAAATTTCGAAAAAATTCTCGGTTTTACCGCATTTCCCCTGTCGCTAGACACCCTGGAATCTGGAATAGTAAGAAAAAAAAAGATTGAAAATGAAGAGAAATCGAAAACTTAAAAGAACCCACATGTTACCTATTCTTGAATATAATGGGACTGAATCGTGACTAAGGAATATAATACTCTATCCTTTATTTTTCCAACACGCGCTTGAAATGTCAGTTCTCTGAAAATAAAACTTTCTCATATAAATCTTTTTCCCCCTTTTTCCGATTACGAGATCCTAATTCTCGTTGACATAAATCTTATTATAGCCCCTAGAATCAGGACAACGATGAGTGTATGTACTACGAAAGATCGTAAACCGAAAATACATCATTTCCTTTTGATAAAAACACCAAGTTTCACATGATCTGGTGTGAAACTCCAGAACGAGTTTCCCAATCACGTGACAAAATTTTCAGCCTTTTCAACCACTTTCAAACTCTTGACTTGGAGAAGTTTTGAGGATCTTGGCAAGCGAAGCATCCATAAATCAGGTCCAAACTCCAGGAAATACATCGCTTCCGGTTTGACGTTTTCCTGACTAGAAGGCGGAGTTGCTACTCGTTCATGGTACACTGGAAGGGAACTTGCCAGCAGCTATCTAAGTACTAAAATACAAATTTGGACTGGCAGAAGCTGAAAACAAGTCCACCCATTTTTCTCGACATAAACTTCGTAAACTGAAAGCAGCTTCTTCCTGATCTACTTTTCTGTTTATACTTCAAGGATTGCTGTACAATCCCAATTTCGAAATTCCCTGACTCTTCCCTGACCAATTTTTTATTTTTCCTGAACGTTTTAAATTTTTCTCCATGTATAAATAAAACCTTAAACCTAGGTCCCTAGGAGATCAATAATGCTAATATAAAAAAAGTTTGTTTCTAAATTAATTTTAACCACTTTTAGTGACAATAGTCATACAGGATATTATAAGGGGTTAATCAAAAATTATGTCAGACATATATAAAATACATGAATTTTCAACCAAATAGTTGAGTTTTCAACTCAAAAAGATATTTTTTGAACCAAAAATGGAATAATTAAATTTTCAGTTAAAAAAGTTAATTTTCAAGCAAGGATAGTTAAATTTTCAACCAAAGTGATGATTCTTCGATAATAAAAAAATGAACTCTTAATGAAAAGTGTAATAGTTGATATTTCCACCAAAAAATATTTTGATTTTCAATCAAAAACAGTTGAATTAAACCATAAATCCGAATTTTCGAAAAATAAGTTAAATTCTCAACCAATACAGACTAATTTTGAAATGAAAAAGAGAAATTTTCAACAAAAGAGTTAAATTTTCAACAAAGGAAGATTTTTCAGCCAATAAAGAAATTGATACAAAATGTTGCATTTTAAAGCATAAAAGGCAAGTTTTCTGCACAAAAGTTAAATTTTCAACAAACAAAAAAAGAGTTTTCAACAAAATAAATGAACTTTCAATTAAGAAAAGAAAAATTTTCCAGAAAAAATTGAATAGTTACATTTTCAGTTTAAAAAATTAATTCCCAACTAAACAAATGAATTTTAAAGTAAAAAAGATAAATTTTTAACTAAAAATTAAACGAATAAGAATATTCAACAAAATAGTTAAATTTTCCATCAAAGAAATTAATTGTTAACCAAAAAGATGAAGTTTCAACCAATAAGAATGCTTTTCTACCAAATAAAGACGAATTTTAAACAAAATAGTTGAATTTTCACCAAGAACAGATCAATCTTCATCTTAAAGTAGAATAGCTACATTTTCAATAAAAAATTAATTTTCAACCAAATAAAAATAAATTTTCAACAAAATAGTTAAATTTTTAACCAAAAAAATGATTTTTCAACCAGGAAGATTAAACTTCTATAAAAAAAGACAAAATTTTACTGCAAAAAATGAAAGAGTTACATTTTCCTCTGAAAAAATTTATTTTCAATAATAAAAAAAATCTAATTTTCAAACAAATAAATGAATTTTTAAGCAAAAAGATCAATTCTTAACCATAAAGATAAATTTTCCACCACAAAAGATTAATTCTTAACAAAATGGCATCAATTTCAACCAAATTTAAATTAAATTTTTAATTAAATTAAATTTTCGAAAAAAAATTCCAACCAAAAAGATTAATTAGCCACCCAGAAAATTAATATTCTATAAAAAAAAAACGATTTGTCAAGAAAATGGATGAATTTTCAACCAAATAGTGGAATTTTAAACTGATGAAGATAAATTTTAAAACAAACATGAAATAGTTAAATTTTCAGTTATAAAAATTAATTTAACGCCAAAATAAAAATAATTTTCAACAAAATACTTAAATTATCAACCAAGCAGATGAATTTTCAACCAATAAGATTAAATTTCTACCAAAAAAGACAACATTTTCTACAAAAAATGAAAGAGTTAAATTTTCATCTGGAAAATTAATTTTAAAAAAAGATTAATTTTCAACAACAAAAAAATTAATTTTTAACCAAAAAGATCAATTTTCAACCACGAAGATTATTTTCGACCACAAAAGATTAATTTTTAACAAAATTACATCAATTTCAACCAAACATTGAAATTTTAGAAACTTGCAACCCAACAGATAAATTTTCAATTAAAGAAATAAATTTTCAACCAAAAAGATGAATTAGTCACCTAAAAGATTAACATTCTACATTAAAAAAAAACGATTTTCAAGAAAATAGAGGAATTTTCAACCAAATAGTTAAATTTTAATCTGAAAAAGGTAAATGATGAATCATTAACTAAAAAAATTAATTTTTAACAAAGTGGTTCCACTCTCAACTAAGTGGTTGCATTTTCAATAAAAAAAAAATGACTTTTTAACAAAATTGTTGATTTTTCAACAAAAGAATCAAATTAACTTCAACTTCAGTTTATCGAAAATTACCTGACTGTGTCATGTTTTCCCTGACTTTCCCGGACCAGTTTTAAGTTTCCTGAATTTCTAGAGTTCCCTGACCTGTAGCAACCCTGTTCTTCTAGAAACTGATGATGATCTTCGATTATGATGTATCATTTTTTCAGCATCTATTCTCAACATATTCGAATTCAGATCTATTTCTACGTCGCGAAATCGATAATCTTCAATTATGGTATACCGTTTTTCCAACATCTATTCTCAACCCTCTTAAATTCAATTGATGAATCTACCTAACAGTAAGGAATTTCATCCTCTAATGAAATTCTAACACAAAAATATGAAAAATATGGACCGAAAATATGAAAGATAATTTCGAGAACAAAATTTTGAGAATCCCTGGGACGCGTATCTTACCTGCCGGAGACGCATGCGCGGCCGACAGATGTTTCCTTCTTGCCAACTGTTGCTCGTGGCAAGAGGCGAAGAGAACTGGAAATGCATCTGATTTACCAAAAAGAGAGATAGAAAAGAGAAGAAAAGAAAAGGAAAGAATAACCTCCAGTTTGCAGCCTACCCTTCATAACCACTTTACTTGTCCCGAACAAGGTTTTCAGTCCTGCTTCAGGACGTCCCTCTTTTGGTCTTCTTCTTTTCAAAACGATTGAAAAAGGAGCCACAAAACTGGGGGTGGACAGCTATTATTCCATTAGACTCGGCCAAGGTGCTTTGTATATGGTATATTCTTATATGGCATATATCGTTCATCATGGTCAAACCTGTCCGGACACTTTTAAGGCCACTTAATTATGAACCGCAATTAACCACACCTGATGAGTGGCTCCTGGTCAAATCAGAAAAAGTGTCATTAGTTTCAGTCCTTCTTTAATCAAATTATACGCTGGATCAGAACGTAATAGCGTATCATCAGTTCAGATAAAGGAAGTCCATAATTACTACGTTACCAATTTTGGCCTATTTTTGATTGTTTGACTATCTTTGAACTGTACCATTGCAGACCCATCTTTCGCTAAATTCGCCAACTTTGTTAAAATATATCATCAGGAAACCCACTCAACGTTATCTAAGTTCGTAACGTTATTTCCACTGAACCCCCTCCCCCACACCCCTTCACACCTTGTTGCCAACCGTAGTTTTTTTCCACAACCCCCTTCCCCTCAAATTGGTAAAGCAGTTTATGGACGGCCCCTAAGTCACCTGTCACTTTTCTGAATCTAAAGTAAGGCACTCCCTTCGTTTGTTTCTAAAATAATATTATCAAGAGTTATGAGCTGTTTCCTCATTATTATCATCAATTAGATCAAAAGCTGATTTATATTTCTATAGTGACCAATCATATTGATAACAGATCGCTAATAGACCCAGTCAGTAAATACTCAATAGTGCAATCACAANNATGAGTGGCTCCTGGTCAAATCAGAGAAAGTGTCATTAGTTTCAGTCCTTCTTTAATCAAATTATACGCTGGATCAGAACGTAATAGCGTATCATCAGTTCAGATAAAGGACATCCATAATTACTACGTTACCAATTTTGGCCTATTTTTGATTGTTTGACTATCTTTGAACTGTACCATTGCAGACCCATCTTTCGCTAAATTCGCAAACTTTGTTAAAATATATCATCAGGAAACGCACTCAACGTTATCTAAGTTCGTAACGTTATTTCCACTGAACCCCCTCCCCCACACCCCTTCACACCTTGTTGCCAACCGTAATTTTCTTCCACAACCCCCTTCCCCTCAAATTGGTAAAGCAGTTTATGGACGTCCCCTAAGTCACCTGTCACTTTTCTGAATCTAAAGTAAGGCACTCCCTTCGTTTGTTTCTAAAATAATATTATCAAGAGTTATGAGCTATTTCCTCATTATTATCATCAATTAGATCAAAAGCTGATCTATATTTCTATAGTGACCAATCATATTGATAACAGATCGCTAATAGACCCAGTCAGTAAATACTCAATAGTGCAATCACAAGTCCACTTTTCACTTCTCTTAAATTACATCTACCAGTTTTCCAACAAAAATGGCCTATCTCTCAATCTCGGACATTCGAAGCTGGACCTTTCTCTTCTTTTATTTCTCGTGTTCTGGTTCATGCACGAGTTCCTCTTTTTATCCTTACATTTTATAATCGGTTCCTTGGAGAAGACAGGCGCGATGTGCAGGTAGAAGGTAAATTCTATGGTGTATAATGTATATAGAGGAGCAGCTGTTTCGAAATGGTAACCAGGGGCAGCTTCGTCAGCACGTGTCCTTAGAGGCAGGTGGTTTTCGTTGTTAAGCGATCGTGCCTCACCCTCGCCGAGATTTGAACAGCTCTCAAAAAATAAGTCGAGATCTCTGACCATGGAAAAACGAGAGGAACCTGAAGGCGCGTGTATCCGTGGGGGAGGGGTCGGTGCTTTCAGTCTAGAAAAAGTAGGGGAACAAATAATATACGAGATCTTGGAGAGCAAACGAAGACAGATGCATGAGCAGGTGATCAGAAGTCCTGACCGGTTTTCAAGCTCCAACCACTCTTGCACGGGTTTACCGTTCTTCAATAAACCATAATCACTTCTTGCACTCGTACAATTTGATGAAGACTTGCCCCTACCCCCTATCATGACCTTTTTTATTTCCAGAATAAGTAATACTTAATAGTCGCACTGGCAGGTGGCCAATCTCCATCTATTCCTCGTTTTACATGCCAAGCTCTAATATTTGGTACATTTAATCTTGATGTGGATACAAAGGAGTTGCAATCTCAGTATTTAAAGTTTAAAGATAAATCTTGTATTTAATTCAAAATTGAGTTCTTAAATATATTTTTGTTTAGGGGACTATTTATTGCTTCCTCCTAAACTTATAGATTCATAGAAATTTTCAAATCTAATTTTTTGACATACTTCTATATAATTCGACCCCAGGAGCTCGAAAATCCAATTTAAGCAAATGTCCTTGTTCATGTGACAAAAACTTTCGCGATATTCGAAATAAAACAATAATGTATGTAGTGTATTTGTTCGCGTCTTCGAGACGCATCGTTCGAACTATTGTTGAACCTTTTATGACCTACTAGCACAGATTTATCAAGTTTTAAACAATTTGTTTATTCAGCGTATTTATATGAGAAACTCTTTTTTGGTATTATGAATAATAAGGTACTGTATTGAATAAATTTGTTCGCGTTTTCGAGACGCGTCGAATGACCTATTGATGAACCATTCATGAGCATTTATGATTTAGTAATACCGATTTATAAATTTGAAAAATATATTGCTTAGCTTGTTTATGTGAGGAAAACTTTGTTAATATCGAGAATACAACAGTAATGTATATGATGTATTTGTTCGCGTCTTCGAGACGCATCGATTGCCCAATTGAAGAACTTTTCACTACCTGCTATAACCTACCTATATCGTTTTCAAATTTCTTAAAAAAATTATTTACTTTGTTTTTAAAAGGATTTTTTTTAAATTG
>UWNZ010135155.1:0-10273 GCA_900474215.1 Andricus inflator
ACAGGATTAATGATTGGAACCAACCTTTTAAAATTATCCCTGTATCTTAAATTTCTCTTCCTAATCAAAGTTCCTCGGGAAGGGTTTATTTCCATAACTGGACTACCAGGATTAATTATTTATACAACAAGTCTTTTATAAAGTCATCCCGGTATTTTACATTGCAGTTCCTAACCAAACTTTTCGGGGAAGGTATATTTTTAAAATCTGCACTACCGTGATTAGCTTTTAGTACGACGAGACTTTCTTAAAATCATCTGAGTCTCTTAAATTTCAGTCCCTAACCAAACTTCCTCGGGGAAGATGTACTTTTAATACCTCGGCTATCAGGATAATTTTCAATACCACGAGACCTTTCCAAGTCATTCAAGTATCCTAGACTTAAGTTATTATCCAGACTTCCTCGGGGAAGTATACTTTTAATACCTGGGAAACCAGGAATATTTTTAGTATGACGGGACCTTTTTAATATCAACCGAGTACCTTAAATTTCAATTAATAACCACACTTCCTCGGAGAAGATGTACTTTTAATACCTGGACTAACATGATTAATTTTTAGTACGACGAGAACTTTTTAAAATCATCCGAGTATCTTAAATTTCAGTTCTTAACCAAATTTTTCGCGGAAAGTATACTTTTACCTGGACTACCAGAATTAATTATTAGACCAATAAGACCTTAGAAAAATCATGAGGGTATCTTAAGTTTCAATTCATAGCTTAACTCGCACGAGGAAAAATATTTTATATAACTGGACTAACAGGATTAATGATTGGAACCAACCTTTTAAAATTATCCGTGTATCTTAAATTTCAGTTCCTAATCAAGGTTCCCCGGGAAGGGTTTATTTTCATAACTGGACTACCAGGATCAATTATTTATACAACAAGTCCTTTATAAAGTCATCCGTGCATTTTGCATTTCAGTTCCTAAACAAACTTCCTCGGGGAAGGTATATTTTTAATATCTGCACTACTGTGATTAACTTTTAGTACGACGAGACCTTCTTAAAATCATCTGAGTCTCTTACATTTCAGTTCCTAACCAAACTTACTCGGGGAAGACGCACTTTTAATACCTGGGCTACCAGGACTAATTTTTAATACGTCAAGACCTTTCCAACTCATCCGAGTATCCAGATTTATCTTCTTATCCAGACTTCCTCGGGGTGGATGTACTTTTAATACCTGGGCTACCAGGACTAATATTTAGTACGTCGAGTCCTTTATAAAATCATCCGGTATCTTAAATTTCAATTCTTGACCAAACTTCCTCGGTAAGATGTACTTTTAATACCTGGACTACAAGGATTAATTTTTAGTACGAGTACTTTAGGAAAGCATTCAAGTATCTTACACTTAAGTTTCTAACCAAACATCCTCAAGGAAGGTGTGTTTCTAATACCTGGACAACCAGGATTAATTTTTATTACGAGTCCTCTGAAAAAGCATCCGGGTATCTTAAATTGTCAGTCCCTAACCAAACTTCCTCGGGGAAGCTGTATTTTAAACACCTGAACTACCAGGATCAAGTTTTAGTACGACCAGTGCTTTATAAACTCATGCGGGTATCTTAAATTTCAATTCTTAACCAAGCTTCCTCGGAGAAGATTTATTTTTTATACTTGAGCTACTTGCATTAATTTTAGTATGATTCCTTTTTAAATTCATCCATGTATCTTAAATTTCAGTTCCTAACCGAATTTCCTCCTGAACGATTTACTGTTAATACTTGGACTGGCAGGATTAATTATTAGCATAACGAGGCTATTGAAAGAACCAGCTGGTATCTTAAATTTCAGTTTTTAACCAAACTTCTTTGGGGAACATGTATTTTTCACACCTGGACAACCAAAAATTATTTTAGTACGAAAAGTTCTTTAGAAAAGCATCCGGGTATCGTAAATTTCAGTCCGTAACCAAACTTCGTCGGGGGAGATTTACTTTTAATACCCGGACCACCTGGATAAATTTTTAGAGCCACGAGACTTTTTAAAATCATCCTGGTATCTTAAATTTAAGTTCTTAACCGAACTTTTTCAAGGAAGACCTACTTTTATTACCCGGACTACCAGGATTAACTTTTAGTACGACTATTCCTTTCTAAAATCATTTAGGCAACATGAATTTTAGTTCCTAATCAACCTTCCTCGGGGAAGATGTACTTTGAACACCTAGACTACCAGGACTGATATTTGGAACAGTACAATTTTTAAATAAGTATAATTTTTTAAATCATTTCTATGTGTATTTTTGTTAAGTAATAATTTCCAGTATTTTGAATAATATTTCGAACAAAGATCTCTTTAGTGGTTCACTTTGTCAACCTACAAGGTATATACTATTTTCGCTATCTGTTGCATCATTTAAAAAAATTAACTTCATATACCGACCTTCGAATTATTGAGTAATCGCTGACCACTCTTCTTATTTTATATTGCATGCTGAAATCGGTACGAAATCGCTTTTCAGAAAATCAATACCCTACCAGGTAGGGTATTGATTTCCAGAACTCGAATTTGACAGAATAATATTTTGTCAGAAGAACGCTAATTTCAGAGTTACTTATCAAAAGTAACTCTTCCCCGAGGAAGTTTGGTTAGGGACTGAAATGTAAGATACCCGAATGATTTTATAAAGGAATGTCGAGCTAAAAAAAACTCGTCCAGGTGTTAAAGGTACATCTTCCCCGAGAAAGTTTGGTTGAGAATTTAAATTTGAGGTACTCGGATGATTTTAAGTTCACAATTCGAGTGCTTACCACATGGTGACCCTATTCCTGGTCTACTTCATTATGGACCTTCTGCTTCTTCTCTTGACAGACATTCTCCTGGAATGTGTGTTCCTCCTGCCAGGCTTTATTCTTCTGCCTGGTCTCCTCCATGTGCCGAGCACCCTGTTCGTGAAAGGTCCAGATCTCCTTCTACCAGAGATCCTTCTTCTCTCATGCCGTTTTTTTTATGTTGGGTTCACTTGTTAATTTTTTCAAATATGAAATAATTCAGTTCGTAGCGCTTAATTTGTTGAACAGTAATTGATTGTACAAGACGATTCCGATCCAGTTCAATAGTAAAACGTTTTTATTCAATTTCAAATACTATTTAAATATTTTTTTCTGTAAACAGCATTTCGTTTTTAACTGAGGAAATTAGAATTATTTTAACTAGTTTAAAAAACAACTTTCTGATATTTAGCAATATTTGACTGTTCATTTAAAATGGGAAATTTTAAATCTTGACTAATTCGTATAAGTTTATGTATTTTGTTGAAAATTCATCTTTTTTGGTAGAGCATTATTGTTCTCAGTTGAAAATTAATCTCCTTGGTTGAAAAGTTACTTATTTGGCTAAAAATTCATATATCTTGTTAAAAATTGGTCTTTTTTATTAGAAAATTAGTCTTGACGGTTCATAGTTGAAAATTTCATATTTTGGGCTGAGGAATTTATCCTGACGTTGGAACTAAATGCGAATGTTGTAAGATTCCGTCTTACCAGAATTTTAAATTATGTGGGTCACCTGGCATTTCTATGACCTGATTGCCAAATTTTGAAGAAAAGATTCATCAATTTATTCGCAGTGGCTTCCTTTGTATACCCTAATTGTGTAACCCGATTCACTAGTTTCTAATATCACATGCGAGGCCTTACTCATCACCGGGCTTAATTAATCATTTATTAACATGTAATATTTAATATTTCAATCAAAAAAGATTTTATGTTAAATAGAGAACAGTTTAATTGATGCAAAAAAGATGAATTTTCAACAAAATAGTTACAAAAAGATGAATTCTAAACGAATAATTTAATATTGAATATTTAAACTAACAAAAAAGTAAATTTTAAATAAACAAAAGTGTAATTCATTTAAATAAGACGAATTGTCAAAAAAATAGTTGGATCGACAACCAAAGCAGATTAATTTTTAACAAAACAGTTGCATTTTTAACCGAAAAAGATGAAAAAGAAGTCTTTCAGATTTATTCGACATTTTGAAAAATCTTTAAAAATATTGTTGAAATCTTTTTAAGTTATTTTTTTAAACTAAAATAACGCTGAGAAACACTATGTACGTGCTCACTATGGGTGTATTTATTCGTGCTTATTTTATGAACATTTTACTTCCTCATAGGTATCAAATAAATTTGCTTCCTCATAGATGGAGGTTTTTTTATAACAAAAGAGAAAAATTGAGACTTCCAATATTTTTTCAGTGTTTCTCTTTTACCGAAAATCGTATTTTTAGAAAATTAGAGAGCCCATTAAAATGTCAATCGATGTGTTAAATGTGACTATTTTTTTTTAATTTTCTAAGTCGCCGTTGTATTTTGAATATCAAAAAAGTCTTTCTCACAAAATGAACGAATCTTTTTTAAACGTCATAAATCGTTACTGGTGGGTCATAAAAAGTTCACCAATAGGTCGAGCGATGCACCTCGAAGACGTGAACAAAACACTACATAGTATTGTTGTAATTTGAATGTCTGCAAAGTTTTTCGTATATAAACAGACTGAATAATTTCTTTGAAACTTCATAATTATATACTGGTAGGTCATACAATTTTGAACAATGGGTTGAACGATGCGTTTTGAAGACACGAACAAGTGCACTAGATATAGTGTTGTTATCTTTTGAATATCAAGAAACTTTTCCTCACATAAACCAGGTAACTTCTTTTAAATCTCTAAGCTAAAGAAAGACAGCTTTTGAATGGCTGATATAGCTTAAAATCCTATCAGACCTGGGTATTAATAAGGTGTACAGTTTGTCTAAATTTTATAAAAATAGTTCTTTTACTTTTAAGGTAAAGTAAACAGAAAAATTAACACACACACATTTACACACTTACAGACAGTTTTTCAAAATTATGTTTTCGAGCTCCTGGGGTTAATGTGTATCAAATTATGTCAAAAAAGTAAATTTAAAAATTAAGGTAATTATAAACCTTCCTCTAGGAGAAAGCAAAATCAATAAAAAATTTCCCAAGTATCTTAAGCTAATGTCGTGCCACAAATCAAATCTCTGAGAAAAGTACACCGAGAAAAAAATATTTTTAATTTGGGAGGAAAATTCCTCTCCTTCAATGCTATAAAATTTGCCTCGCAAAAGGAGAATATTCCTCTAGAAATTAGAGGATTTTCCTCTTTTTCTTAGGGGAGAGGTGGCAAAAGGACGACTTTTGTATTTTCTTCGCAGATTGAGAATAATCCTCTAATTTGTAAAGGAATTACTCTATGATCAGAAATTTACCTCAGCATTTATGTGCAGTCTTTCGAAAGTAAGCAAATTTTTAGATTGTGCATTTTATTATGCATGTGGTGTACAAATTGTATGGTTCCTTTATTGCTATAATGTTCTTTCCTCTATTCGCGTATAACAATACTCGCATGCATTTCTCTTTTACGTTTGTTGTCCTTTCTTTTCAGAGAACAATGTATTAAGTATCGAAAAATTAAGAAGAATGGCAAAAATGCCGCTTCTATTAACCAAAGTTATAGAAGATGTTGGTCATTTGGCGGTTTCGTTACAAAAATTAGAGTCTGTAAGTCTAAAGAAAACGTTTCGCCACCGCAAAGTTCGCCGCGTAATCAGAAATTGGGTTACGGCGAATTTTAATAGATTATGGAAAATTTTCGCGCAATGAACAAACAATAAAATAACGTAGTGTATACGAATCAAGCAAATTTTTCCGGGCTCTATAGTTCTAGTCCGGAAGATCTTTTTCCCGGCAAATGTTGTCGTCATAATCTATAAAAATTAGGGCTGAACGCACACCTGTCAGTGGTCGAGAGAATACGCGTATAGCCACACTGCGACCCGTTTTCATGATGCGAAATTAGGGTTGAGTTGAAAATTAATTTTTAAATTAGTAATTCCTTTACATGTGAAGAAAGTGAATTACGTAAATTATTGAGAATTTCGCCGCAACGCAAGTGCCGATTACGACAAATTTCACCGTAGCCTTGTGCTCGACCATACTTATTTTTAAATTACTGTAACAATAAGCAAAAATCTCTACATTTTTTAAATTAAATATATATTAATTGTTCTATATTACAGGAGGAAAACACTCAAGTGGCAGAGACTTGTAAGACTTTATAAAACACCAGCTCAATACCCATATATGAGAGTTTTGAGAGCACCAGCTTCGAACCTATATATTAGAAACCAAAGTTCTAATAAATGTTGGTACTCATGTATATAATAGGGAGTTATTTCACGTTTCAATCATCTATATTAGTTCTATTATTATTATTTTTATCTTCTATTTGCAACTGATGTAGAATAATTTTTTCTCACATCATCCACTAAAACTGGTGATCGTACCACGAACTGATCTCAAAATGGTGCCACTATGTTATAAATTATAATTGGTTTCAGAGATTTATAGTTTTGACTGCTTATGAAATAACTAATGCTTGTGGCCTTTTTCAGTCTTCAATTTATTGATATTTGATGTCAAATCAAAAAATTTTGAATCAGGTCAGACTCCTTATCAAGGTTATTTTTGTTGTGCATTGAACATTATAAAAAGCTTTTTAGAAAAAGATGTAGAGAAGTGAAATAAAGATCGATGAGGTTAAATTTTCATTTGATAGAAAAGTATGTTGAGGCTCATGTTTCAAAGAATCATATTTTCGGTAAGCTTAAAAATAATCAGATTGGTTGGATTAAAAAAAAAATTATTTTGTATACTTATTCCTTTGAATTTTTTAGTAGAAATATATAAAGTAAGGTGAAATTAGGGTGAAAATTTCTCAGATGAAAGGCTGCTTCCTAAAAATTATCTGTGGTCCCCGTTCTCATAGTTACGCCAATGTAGTGTGTCTCGTTACACATTAAATATAATACGTGCTCACTTTTCTGTAAAAGAATCTGAAATTCCATCAGATCGCAAACACGAGAAAAAATTGTTTGAATTACTGAAACTCCTCCAAATCGTGAGAAAATTTATTTGACTTCAGAGCGACTGCAAAATATGAAGACCTTTTACGAATTTTTCGAAATTTCGCAAAAATTTCAACAATTTTTCGAAAATCCATATAGTCTTACAAGATTGCATTAAATTTCACAGTCTGTGGAAGATACTTCACAAAATCGTCAGGATCACGAGGAAATGACGAATAATTTTTTTTTATTTTGAAAGAAAACAAATAAATGTCAAAGAGTTTCGAAAAAATTAAAGTTGCGTTTATCCTGCACAATTTTGCGAAATGTGAGATGTTAAAAATATTGCTAGTTTTTCTAAAAGCGCCTCGAATTTCGTACGAATTTTTGAATTTGAATTCTATCTCAGGAATTGTCAGGAGAGACAAATACCGACTACAGTATGCAAGACATAACATTTTTATTATTAAAATACAAACACATCACTAAAACTACACAGACATATCATAAAATTGTGTACTTAGGAATAATATAATAATCAGTTGTATGATATGGCTGATGCAAATCATATGTTTCTACATGAGTCAAATCTTGGAGATCAAGTATGAAATTTTTGGCATTTTTTTTACGCGAAACCTTATAACCTACATAAACTCCATCAAATTCAACAGTGTCCTACGGTTCGAAAATAGCTTACCCAACATTTGAGCAAAGAAATAGAGCTAAGATCTTCCAAAAGTAAGGCAATTCGGAGCTATTTTCTTTTTTTGCTACGAAACATCCAATTTTGTAATCAACACGAAAAGTCAGATTGTTAATTTGAAACACGCTTTCAGGAAAATCTTTAGCGAAATTGCTAATTTCAGTTTTGTAATTCGAAACCAGATTAGCAAAAGAAACAATATTAATAGATGAATTTGCAGCAGGCACCGACTCAACTCTTTTATCACAAGCTATCCGTCGTTCGCGAATAAACTTTTATTGCTGTTCAGCCAAAGTTTTTATAATATTGACGAAATTTTTCCTTTTTTTCACTAAATCTTAGAAAGATTGTTTACACACTTATTAGCAAAATTTCCCACACAAGACAGAAAATTTTTATTTAATTCCGATGCGATTTTGCTCTTCGATTTCATCAAATATTATTTTCTAAAAAAGAGGAATTGATTGTTTAACATGAAAAATATATGTTATGCCTAAACTTGGAGAAATCCTTTCATGAGCTTCGAATACATTACAATAATTAAGAAACCAAAACTCTAGGCGGATGAGGACAAGTTTATTTTCAAATAAAATAAACTGATTTAAAAAGTATCTTTCCAAAACATTCATCGATATGACAAAATTTTTCTTTGATTGTGGAATGAACCACGTCTTTTTTCATGTATTCTACACTTCATTCATGTAATAGTGAAAACATGATTATTTACTATACTAACATTCCTGTAGATGTACAATTTTATTCAATTTTCTTTTTATGGATATCTTCGGATTCAAGTTTTGCCGAAAAAGACCAAGTATTTTTTCGGTAGAAAAATGTTGCTTGCGAACGTTTGGAAACATGAGCGAAAAATCAATATCAATCTGTAAAAATATTACATATTTCTTGACTACTATCATAGCTTGCATTACCTAGCATCAATTGAACGAGTTTTACCAAGGTTGGAGTGTCCAAAAGTCGAGGAAATTTCAGCGAAGATTCCCTTGGATTTTCTCTTCGAATTTCAAAAGTTTTCATCACAGCAATTTCAATTTGTTTTTTTTTTTGCGCCTGTGGATCTGTGTATTCTAAGAATTTTAGACTTTCTTTCTTTTCTTCTTCCGATAATTGTATTAGATCTGCGGTTTTTTCTTGAGCTGCGTTACTCTTGCAATTATTCCGCTTCTCTGAGTCACTTTTTCTTCTATTCACAGTTTTTAAACGATTTGTGAAAAATTCGCTGCTGTTATCAGGATTATAGAATGCCTCCTACGATTTAAATATGTTGTATAATTGAAAAAAAGTACTCTGAATCTAAAGTGTATGCCTAATATTAAACTTGATACACACGTGACCGTAGGTAGATGCTTCATCTTTCAGAATTGGGAATATCTTCATCAAACAATCTGCATAGTTCATTTTCACATTTTTAGCGATATGTTTGCCATGCTCTCGCATCACCAGGAAAACAACAATGCGAACCAAACTTTTACTTTCGTTCACACTGAAATTCTGTTTTTCATCATACGCTTGGACAACTTCAATTCCTCCTGCTTGGTTCTCTATTCCAGCGAGTAAAATCTGAAAGAATATTTTTCCTGGAATTTATTTTAGATGTAAATACAAAAGGCGAACAATTCTCATGTGACAAGTTAACGAAAAAATTGCAGACTACTTTTCATGTTCGGAAACTGATTTAGAAAAATTCATAATTTTCAAGCAAAGCAAAATATCAATGTTTATAATATAAAATGTAGATCTTTTTCACTTGGGTTCAGAAAGAGATTGAAGTTATGACGGAAAGAAACGACAACAGTAATATTCATGTTTTCACTTGGTCGCTTAACTGTGAAGAAGTATTGTTTTCATTGTCAACTGCTGAAGTAGCATTTTGCATCACATCTTCCATAGTCACCTCCATTTGCTCATAGGATTCTATGACAACATGTACAGAAAGTGATACAATTGTTACAAGCGGTTACATTTTGTGACTGCTAATAAACGTGGCAAATATACAGCTGGAATGTCTAAGATATGGAGAAATAAATAGAAAGTCAAAAAAATTAATTTGATGATCACATCAAACCTTGCCAAATTGCAGCTGCCTGACTTTTATATTTGATGAAAAGAATCTTGACGCCAAAAAATTCAAAAGTATCATTCTCGATAATGATCCCTTCTTCGTCCGTTTCTACGATGTTTTTCATTTTGAATTTCTGTTCGACTGCAGAACAATAGTACCAGAACATTAAAACTTAAATTCTGTATGTGACAATATCGTACATGTGTATGCAGCTCAGAAAAGTTTTATTTTT
Source organism: Andricus inflator (assembly GCA_900474215.1). Taxonomy (NCBI): domain Eukaryota; kingdom Metazoa; phylum Arthropoda; class Insecta; order Hymenoptera; family Cynipidae; genus Andricus; species Andricus inflator. Next base: position 9,904 of record UWNZ010135155.1, read on the forward strand.
CCCGTACTTTTAATTTTGTGTCTTAATCGTTTACCGAATTATCCATAAATTCTTAGTGAAATTTTTTTTGGCATTAAATACGTCCACAGTTATCATTAGTAATTTCTAAACATACTTTGCTATCTTGAGTCCCTTCTTCTAAATTTATACAATTTTGAACTCTTAAAACAATGCATGGAACGTTTCTCAGGGAAGGTGCACGGAAAAAAAGTATTTGCTGGATTAGCTAGAAATTGGCTATCGATATACGAGCCAATCTAAAATTTGCTAAACCAATTTTCCCAAGTTTTATTTTCGCACACAAGTTGTTCAATATAAATAAATGTTTCAACCTCCAAAAGTTAAAAATAATCCTTTATATATATATATA
>UWNZ010135366.1:4101-17435 GCA_900474215.1 Andricus inflator
CCCCCCCCCCCCCAGCAGAGTGGCGTAGTTTTTGAACAGTCCCTTACACCTAATACATGCCCTAAAAGTACTGATTTCCCAAAGTTATGCACTTTTTTTTCCTCTTTAAAAATTCGATTTAAAATTAATTCAAATATGTGTAGTGAAAATCTCATTTGAGAACTTGTTGAAAATACTCTAAAAACTGCAATGAAATTCCTTGATAAAATTCGTGGCTAAAATTAATTATAAAGTAAAACCTATAATTTAAGACAGTGAAATTGTATTTTTTAGAGGTGATAATATTTTATACTATGCTAGGATACTTTTCTATTTTCATGGCAAAAAGTTGAATAACAGAGAATTGAAAGAAAGGAAAATTAATATATCTTTTTATTTTACAGAAGTTCGGAGGATCATGGATCCAGCGGAGGTGGAGGAGGAGGCGTCGGAGGAGAAAGAGGAGAGGGTTTTGAGTCGAGAGGATCGCACGGTAGCTTCTACGGTAGCGACAGCAGGAGCAACCGCGTGGGCGGCGGCGTTGGTGTTGGCGTCGTCGTGGGCCACCAGGTCGATCCGACTTCCGGCGAGTCGGTTGGTTACATACCCCGTATACGTCCGCCACCAGGTAGCGGTTATCACGTGACGCCGCCGAGGGCGAGGGATCGGCTCTACCCGCGAACGGGTCCGTATTCCAGCGGGCCGCCACCCCCGCCCCACATAGACCGCCACCGCAGTAGCCTGCAACCCTCATCCTGGACGAGTTACGAATCGGCCAGTTCGAGGTACGGATCTGGTCCACCTCCACCATCCCCAGCGACAACGGATTCTTATCCCGATGAACCAGGTAATATGTCAACATTTGTATCATTTGCCTTTAAATCCCCTGGAAATTAAAAAAAATCTGTTAGTATAGAGGAGGTCGAACAACAGTAAGAAAAGGTATTGTCAAGTGGGCCTCTTTAACGATAAATTCTAGGAGGCGTGCTTAAGTAAAGTTAAAAACAAAAGGAAAAACAGCGGTGATAAGTAGCGATCGTTACTAGGAGGAGTGTATAGAAAGGCGTGTTTGAGGGGCGTGGTTGAGGGGCGTGTCTAGTGCGCTGGGTTATTAAATTCGCAAATGGGCGTTACTAGGGGGAGTGAATAAAAAGGTGGACTTGTAAGGGCCGTGGTTAAAAAGATTGTTCTTAGAAATTTTGTTATGGTTTTTTTTCTGTATTTATGGATAATGGGAGTGGATGAAAAGCAACGTCGTTATTTAGAATATCAATTGGGCGTTACTAGTGGGAGTTTATAGAAAGGCGTGATTGAGAGACGTGCCTGCTATCTAGTGAGCGTGGTTTATTACACCTGACTGTCGAATTTAAGTTAAAATCCCGCCCATTTCAGTTAAATAACACAAACAAATTTTCTTGCAGGGAATGGTATTGGTGGCAACAGTGGTAGTGGTTTAAAACAACACAAGAAACAGAGGAGAAAATCGAGAAGTAGCAGCAGTTCGCCGAGTGGAAGCAGCAGGTCGGGTAGCTCTAGTAGTAGTCGAAGTGGTAGCTCTGGTGCTAGTTCTACTGGTAGTAGTTCGCCTGGAAGTTCTCCGCATCGTACCGGAAATGCTAATTCCCCGGACGATCGGAGGCCACATGCGATATGCGTGCGGAATTTGCCGGCGCGTAGCAGCGACACCTCACTCAAGGACGGGTTGTTTCATGAGTACAAGAAGCATGGAAAAGTCACCTGGGTAAAGGTTGTCGGCGCTGCGGGGGATAGGTATGCCCTGGTCTGCTTCAAGAAACCTGAAGACGTGGAAAAGGCACTTGAAGTGTCACATGACAAGTTGTTCTTCGGCTGCAAGATCGAAGTAGCTCCTTACCAGGGTTACGACGTCGAGGACAACGAGTTTCGACCCTATGAGGCTGAGTTGGACGAGTACCATCCGAAGGCGACGAGGACACTGTTCATTGGAAATCTTGAGAAAGACGTTACCGCGTCAGAACTCAGGAAACATTTCGAGCCCTTTGGAGAAATAATCGTTAGTATTGTTCAGTTATTTGTTGTTTTTAACTTTATTTGAGGTCTGATTAAAAATGTAATTTTAAGTCGGATTTATCTGTGCAGGAAATTGATATTAAGAAACAGGGAGCAGTGACGAGCTACGCCTTCTGCCAGTACTCGGACATCAGCAGCGTCGTTAAGGCGATGCGATCGATGGATGGAGAACACCTGGGCTCGAATCGGATCAAACTCGGATTCGGAAAGTCAATGCCCACGTCCTGCGTTTGGGTCGATGGCATCGGAGGTAGTAGATCTATTCTCCACATTTTTCCACCAGAAATCAATATTAAAAAATGATGTTTCGTCACCTTTTAAAGTAATTAGATGCTGATGATAATGTATAATTTCTAAGTTCTTTTCAAAATTGTTGTTCCAATAAACTAGATGAGTTCATGTTTCTAATTGTTGGAATGGTTTGATTGCAGAATGCGTTTCAGAGAAGTACATCAACATGCAGTTTCATCAGTATGGGTCAATCACACAAGTGGTGGTTGACAGGGAGCGAGGGCATGCTTTAGTTTTCTTCGAGCAGATCAGCTGCGCTCAGACCGCGGTGAAAGAAATGAGAGGAGCAACACTCCGGGGACGTCGTTTGCAAGTGGACTTTGCCTCGAGGGAGTGCCAGGAAACGTTTTACGAACATCTAGAACGTCAGGGATTTGCAGGCGAAAAACCTTGGGACACAAGGCCAACTCCGGCTGCTACTTTCGACGTTGCGTTAGTACATTTTTCATTATTTCTTTTTAGACTTTGAAAAAAATTAATTTCCGAATTGATTGCCTAATCTAAGGTTGATTTTGTTCAGAAGGGAACGGCCTTTCGAACCAGCTGTGACTGTTCCAAACGCTGGAAGCAGGTTTACTCGTTACGAGACACCACCGAGGGCGAGGGCAGCGAGTTACAGTCGAACTCCAGGGGGCGGAAGCACACCTGGAGCGAGTCCAGCTCACCCGACTGCGATTTCCAGAACCAGCAGGCGATCGTATCAAGATCCATATTACGAAAGCGACTTTGGCGAGCCAACACCGAGGAGATTCCGAAGCTACGACGAATTCAGCCAAGGCAGCGGTGCGAGTCACGACGATTACGATGGTGCAGTGATCGGCGAAAGCAAGCTCAATGATGAAGACTGTCCATCATTGTCTCGAAGGCATACTATCCAGAGCGTCGTGACAAGTGTTGATCCACCGGTGCCTCCGCCTCCTTTATTACCTCCGCCTGATATCAGGCATCTTCAAAAGGAGCGGGTGCACTTGTTGGAACAACTCGAGGAGTGTCACAGCAGTGGTGATGAAGTCGTTTTCGCACCGAAGAAAAGGCCGAAGCTCGATGGAGCGGCGTCGATACTTTGTGACGACGACGAACCTGAGATTGCTTCGCTTCTTGTTACCTCGCATTCCGGGAGAAAAGGGATGGAAGTCAGGAGGGTTAGTGATAGCAAGGTGATGGTGCATCACGGGTCGAGGAGAGGCAGCTGCGAGGGAAGGGGTCCAGGACCTTGCAAACGACGAAGAGATGCCACAAGGTAATTTCTATTTTGAAAACTTTAAGTTTGTTGGAGAATCAGATTCCCGCAACTAATACATTTAACACTGATGTCGCTATCAGCGGTCAACACTACATGCTTTGTTCTATTTAATATCCTATTCGTCTAAACCCAATTTTTTCTTTTTTATGTCACAGACATCATGATCCTCATGAGGTTTCCAGACCAGGAACGCCGCTCGTTGACGAGAGACCGGACGATGGACCCACCGAGCCTCGAACGTTTCGAGAGAGAATTCACGGTGGTCCTCTTTCCTTGCCTCTTCCGAGGTTTGCCTCGCAGGTAATGAACAACAACAACACGAGTAACAGCAACAACAATAGCAGTGGCGGTTCGAGGTCGACTCACGTTACTCTAGCCAAAATCGCCAGTCCACCTTGTGCCTCGAGCTTACCATCAACAAGCCCTAGAATGGCACCTCAGCCTCCAGCTTCGCCTCCACCTCGGCATCCAAGTCCGAGTCCCACCAGCTCCGACAGCGAGACAGCATCTCAATCCCCGAGCCTCGAGGAAAGAATAAAATCTCTGAATGAGAAGTATGAAAAGTGGTCTGGATCTCGAGCTATCAGCGCCGCTGGTGGCGACGCTCTTGCCAAACTAGATGCCTCTGCCTCGGAACGTTTTAGATTTCGACACAAGCTCCTTGATCTTGATCTCCACGAGGTCCAACCCTCTGACATCGTGAAATCTGTCCTCGCGAAGAGGAGCGTTTTCGACGAAGATTCCAAACGTTTGGAGAACTTCAATGAGAAGTACGAGCCTCGAGAGTTCACGGGCGTGATAGGCGTGAGCTCTATGATCGGCAGCACCGGAAGTCTTGCGGGTGTGGGTTGCACCGGCAAGGTCTGTCTGCAGTATCCATTTCCTAGTCATCCACCGGTGCAGACTGCCTCGTCTAGCAGTCTGACGACCTCAGCGACGACGCCGACGCTCAAAAGTGACCCGAGAACGGCGACACCGCACAGCTGTGTGCATCCGAACCCAACAACTCCTGTCACACCTGGCACGTCGATCAAGACAGTCAGTCCGGAATTGCCACCAGTTTCACTACCAATCACGGCCCTGGTTAGTGCGACGGCAGCGAGTAGCAGCAGTAGTAGTGGTTTAGTATCAGCAAGTTTAGCATCAGCAAATTTAGCATCAGCGAATAGTCTTCTTAGTAGCAACGGTAGTGTAGGCAATTTAAATAGCGTTCATTCCCAGAGCGCTCTGACGAGTCGGACAATCAATCCTGCTGTCACTTGTCCTGTGACGATGACGGGATCGACGACCTCGACGATAATTAGCACGTTGATGGCGACTGTCACGACGACAACAGTCGCGATCTCAACGGCATCGACCTTAGCGTTTAACGCGAGTCATCAACCTTCCACACCTTCGTCTACCTCGTTATCAACTTTATCTTCCTCCTCTTCCTCATCGTCTTCGTCGTCTTCCTCCTCTGAGGTTCCAAGAGCCAAATTAAGAAAGGAGGCTGTGAGTAGTAGGGAAAGTCGTGACTCCAGGGACAGTAAAGAATCCAGGGATAGTAAAGATACTAGGCATGGGAAAAAGGAAGCTAGGAAAGCAAGAAAAGAGGAGTCGGAGGATAAGAGTCGGAAAGAGGAGAAAGAGGAGAAACCGAATATGATCGAGAGGGTTGAGACTGAGAAGGAGGTGAAGGAGGGTAAAGAGACCAAATATGAGAGGAAGGAAAGAGAGGAGAAAGAGAGGCGAGAGAAGGAAGACAAGGAGAAGCAAGAGCGGAGAGAAAAGGAAGAAAGGGATCGACAGGAGAGGAAAGAACGAGAAGAGAGGGAAAGGCGTGAGAAAGATGAGGAAAGAAGAGAACGAGAAAGGCTAGAAAAGGAGAGGCAGGAGAAGGAGCGAAAAGAAAGAGAAGATCGAGAGCGAAAGGAAAAAGAAGAAATCGAACTTCGGGAGAGGAAAGAAAAAGAAAGGAAAGACCGAGAAGAGAAAGAGAGACAAGAAAGGAAAGAAAGAGAAGAACGGGAGAGACGAGAACGGGAACGAGAGGAGCGAGAAAAGAAAGAAAAAGAGCAGCGATTAGAGCGTGAAAAACAGGAAAAGGAAAGACTTAGGAAAGAAAGAGAAGAGCAAGAAAGGCGAGAGAAGGAAGAGCGGGAGAGGCTGGAAAGGGAAAAGAGACGAGAAGAAAAAGAAAAGCTCGAAAAGGAAAGGAAGCGAGAAAGGGAGGAGAAAGAACGATTGGAAAGAGAGAGGAGAAAAGAGAAAGAAGAACGAGAAAGACAGGAGAAGGAAAAGAGGGAAAAAGAGGAAAAGGAGAGGCTTGAAAAGGAGAAGAGGAGAGAAAGAGAAGATCAGGAAAGGAGGGAAAGGGAAAAAGCCGAACGCGAGAAGAGGAAAGAAAGAGAAGATAAGGAAAAAGAAAAGGAGAAGAGAGAACGGGAAGAAAAGAGAGATCGAGATGAGAAAAGAGAACGAGAAGAAAAGAGAGATAGAGAGGAAAAAAGAGATCGAGAAGAGATTAGAAGACCGATTGAAAATCACAGTCATCAGTCTGTTCCTCCTGCTCCTGTTCAAACTCCCGCGCCAGTTGCTATCAAACGGCGCTGTTCTTCCCAAGATACTCCTGTCGAAGACGACGCTAAGCGCATGAAAATTTCTGATCACAGAAGAGACAGCAAAGACCGATCTAGACAAAACAGGAGGTCCGAAGACCGAAAACATAGGAACGATTCGCATCGATCTAGTCGAGAAAGTAGAGATAGTAGGGAAAGTAAAGACTCACCTGGTCAAGATAGTAGAGATAGTATTCAAACTTCCTGCGATCTTACGAGAGAGTTGAGCCGAGAAGGAAAAGAAAACAACCGTGATTCAAGTGGTAAGGAAAAGCAACGTTGCAAAAAGAATCGGTCCGAAAGGTCGGAGAAGGAATCTAGAGAAAGGAGTTCCATTTCTCAAGAGCCTGACAAGGATTTCCTAGCGAGGCTTGAGTTGGCGAAGAGGAACGACCCAAATGTTCCAAACGATCAAGGGATGATGGTCCATCACGTGAAGGAGATACAACATCATCATGAGCATCAGCAGAACATGCATAGCGATTTGGATGAAGGAGCTTTGTCCACTCACGAAATGCAAGGAATGCGACATCCTTCTGCCACCGATACTGATAGTGATGAGCCTAAAAAGCATTCGATCTTTGACATTGTCGACGACGGGCCTGCGTATATCAGTATGTACGATAAAGTGAAAGCCAGGTCGACGAAAAACATGCAAAAACTCGAGGAGGAGAAACGCCAGGTGAGACTAAAGGACAAGTTTTCTCAGCTGAAGCAAAGTCGAGCAAGACGAGAGGAAAAGAAGCAGAGCACTTCCTGGGATGGAGATTCTGTGAGCAGCAAAGCCCTCACCGAGGACGAAGGCACTTCAGAGTCTGATTCCGCGAGAGCAAAATCACTTTCGAGAAAGGGTTCTCGATCACGCATCCATTCGGATACAAGCGAGGAGGATGAGTCCTTCAATAAACACACAATTGTCAAGACCGAGAGGTTTCACGAAAGCGATGTTGATCTTGGCTTTGCTGATTCGGAGGAGAAACACAATCCTCTAGAAACGTCGAAAACTAGCGTGATGGTGAACAACATTAGGGTTACGATAAAGGAAGAACCGAGGACATCTGACGAAGAGGAGAGGATGTCTTTCTCTGCGAACCATCCAGTGGCGAACAACCATGAAAGGGACTCGCGCAAGAAGTCACACAAGAAGAAGCAAAAGCGACAGAAGAACTCGATGAGCAGTGAGGAAGGCATCAAACTTGAACCGTCCGATAGTATGGAGCACAAGAATATCAAAGTCAATGCCACTGGTACGAATCTTGATTGTCATATTAATCACTCGCCCGAATCTGCCAATACTACAATTTCGACTAAATCCCTCAACACTTCGCTTATTGATAATGCTGATGAGAGGATGCGGGCTGATAAGAAGCAGCGGAATAAGAAGGAAAAACGCAGGGAGAGAAACGTAGAGGAAAAAACCAAAGCTAGGAGAAAGAGGCTCAATAGACAAGAGGCGAGAGATAGTCAAAGAATGGAAGACATCTTCGGTCCCCTTTCGGACGATGTTGATGAAACTCCATCCAATGCTTTCTTCAACAGGCTCGGTAGTATTCCCAATGAGAACAACGTTTACCATTCCGATAGTGATGGGAACCGGAGTCCAGATGTTGAAAGAGTCAGAAGAAAATCCGAAAAGAAGCGACGACATCATCCTCAGGACGAAAACAGTGTTGACCTTGCGGAGGCTGGGCGGGAAATCGAAGCCAAGCTTCTTGGTTTGCCGAATTCTCCAAAATCTGCCGTTTGCGCCGAGTCTGCCGATCACGACGTCTTTCGATTTACGGATGATAACGACAGTGTCGAACCTTCAACTCCGAACACAGTTCCTGAAAAGATCAAGGAGAAGAAGAAGAAGAGAAAGAAGTCGAAAGAGGAGCGAGGACGCAAGGATTGTCACCACCACCATCATCACCATCACCATCATCATGATAAAGGTGGAGCCTTGCCCTATCTTGGAGCAGAATCCAGTCCTCCTAGAGCTAGCAGTCCTATCCTTTCGAAAGAGATGTCGCCCACTCTTCCGCCGTCCAGAGAATCAATGCCAAGTCCGATACCCAAAATCTCCCCAACCATTACCAATATTTCTCCATCACTACCGACTAATGCAGTTCAAAAAGAGTTCAAACTCGAGAAGAAGAAGGAGAAGTTCATTCCAGGTTTCGGTATCGAGATTGATGAAACAATGCATGAGAATGCTGTCAAAAGCATTTCCGAACCCGAGACAATAGACACGAGCAATCAATCTCGAAACAGCAGAGAGGAAACGGAAGTACCAGCACCAGCTTCTCCTCCATCGCAACCTGAAGACAAACCTCGAGTTGCTATTTCACAAGAAGAAACCGAGGTTGCAGTTGCTGCTCTCATGGCTGAGAACTTTGGCGGACCTCCCGAAGATTATTCTTATGAATGTGAGGAAGAAGAGACTGAGGCTGATTCTTCCAATGGTCCACCACCTGAGGCTCCTCAAGAAGACGTCGAGGAGATGCAACAAGCTGTTGAGAGCTTGAATGCTTCTGCTGTTGGAGAAGCTGAAGCAGATCTGAAACCAGACACTCCTCAGAGCGAACACGATCTGCAGATTGATACTGACACTGAAGAGGATCCAAACTACGAGAGCTTTGATCTCACTCAACCACCAAAGACGCCAGACATTCCATCTTTCTACAAGGCGCCTGCGAAGAATCCGACAAGTTTGGAAAAACCTCACGAAAATCGGTTACCACCAAGCTCAAATATTTCTGTAGTCAAACCTTCGAGTCCTCCTGGTGTAATCTCACATGCGTGGGCGGTGAACGAACCGAAGACACGAGAAGTTGCTAAAGTCGCTCCACAAGTTGCTGCTCAGCTCGAACCTCTGAAATCAAATCTGGGTGCTAACGAACCTGAAAGACCGTCTCAAAATTTGCCACAAAATTTGTCTCAAAATTTGCCACAAAGTTTGTCTCAAACTTTACCACAAGGTTTGTCTCAATCTTTACCGCAAACTTTGCCTCAGCCATTGTCTCAACCTTTGGTGCCACCTGTATCTCAGTCTCGAAGGACTTCTACGTCTCCTACACCGCCTCCTCAGTACAAACCAACATCCTGCGGAGTTCCAGTTTTAAACGAAGTTCCGAGGATTCCGGCAGTGAGCCCAAGACCAACACCGATAGGATATCAACCTCTTCACCAAAGACTCCCTGTCACTCTACAGAGTCAGATGGTTTCCTTGAGACAAGTTGCACCCAGAATGCAGAATGTTCCTGTTTCTTGTTCCGCAAACTTGGCACCTTTACCACCCTTGGTTCCATCAAGAATGCCGCCTCTCATATCTGCACAATTGTCTCCAAGGGTTTCGCAACCTCTCTCTCCAAATGGTCAATGGTCTCGTAACCCAGTTATGACTCCTCACGTTCCAATTGGAGGCAAACCTTCACCTCCACCAGTCAGGATTCCAGTCAGCGTTCCTATTTCTGCTCACAAACCAGACACTCCAGCACAACACATATATTCCACAGCAGCTAGTCAACAACCAGTTATTCAACATGCTCCAGGAATGAGAGCATTGGCTCCAAATTATCCACGTGGAGGTCTGCCACCTTTATCTTTGAACATACCACCGAGACCTTACATGCCTAATGTTCCACCTCTAACCCCTGGAGGTCAAGTTAAGAGGGACGCGAGCTTGGGTGGGAAATCCGTTATAGAAACATTGATTCCTGTGAATCCTAACGAACCTCAGAGACATGACGAGCCTAAATTGTCTCCTGCAGTTCTTCCTGAATCTACGAATAAGGCTTCTACCTCTCCAAAGGTTCCTTCGCCTAATCAACCTCCAACCTACATACCTGAGACTGCGAAAATCGATATCAGCGCCAGTACCTCTAGTCCCTTCTTTGGAAAACCTTTGTCTTTGGAGACTACAATGCTCTCTCCTCGACAGAAACAACATCCTGATAGTACTTTGCTTTCGCCGAGGCAAAAACAAGAAATGTCGAATCTTCAGCTTCTGACAACTCATATGCCGAGGGCTTCAACACCCAGTCCTGTTATTGTTTCTCATGGCCAACATCTCGTCCAAAAGACTGTCCACTCCTTAGGTCCGCCTGTATCTACGCCCAATCAATCATTAATCAAGACGGTGGTGCCCATCTCTCATCCCACTGAGAAGTTGGAATATCATAAGATGAGCGAGCAGAAATTTGAACAGAAGTTCAATGAACAGAAATTCACTGAACAGAAGCTCGAACAGAAATTTGGAGATCAGAAGCAGATTCCTCAGGGCATGTTGCTTGCGAAGTCTCCTCATGTTTCGCATGTTCCTCTTGTTTCCACTGTGACGCAAACGATCGTCTCAAGAGTTGTGACTTCGATTGCTCCATCTTTGTCGAAGGATGTTAAGGAGATTAAAGAGGTGAAAGAGTTCCAAGGGTATAAGGAAATTCAAGAGACCAAGCCAATTGTAGAGAAGGTTGATAAAGATTCTGAAGTTCAACCTATGCTGCTCACGCCTCCAGTTCCATCATCTACGTCTATCGAAGTTAAGGAAGATCGACAAATCGAAGTTCCAAAAGTAGAAGAGGTTCCTAAAATAAAGGAGGCAGAAAAAGATGAGAAAAAAGATATTGAGAAGCAAGAACCAAAAGAAGAGCCTGTGATTAAGCAAGAAATAAAAGAAGAGAAAGAGGAGAAAAAGGAAGTTGTAAAAGAAGATCTTACAAAGGAATCTAAGGAAATTCTTGTCAAGGAACTACCTAAAGAGCATCTGATAAAGGAACCTCAAGCACATCTTGTAAAGGAACTTCCTAAAGAATATCTTGAAAAGAAACTACCTACAGAACATCTTGTAAAGGAACATCCAACAAAAGACTTACCGAAGGATACAACAAAAGATTTGCCCAAGGAAATCAAAGAACCGATAAAGCAAGAAGTAGAGGCAGATGAAGATTCAACAGATCTCAAGGAACCCAGTACAGATCCTCTCGCCCTTGACATTGCTAAAGAGGATCCCACCGACAGTAAAGAGGACAGCGATTATTGGTCAGCAAAGGAAGTAAATATCGATAGCGTAATCAAGAAAGTTGAAGCTCTCTGTGACGGCGAAGGGAATGAAGTCGATGAAGAAGTTGAACATCATGACACATCTGATCTTCACGAGACAAGCAAAAGTGAGGGAGATTTCTGGTTCGATTCAGAATCCGTGGAAGGAGATAGCAAGAAAAGCTTTTCTAACGATGATCAAGACGAGGGGGTTGAGACCTGCGAAATTGAAACTAAATCCCGTCGTGGAAGGTCGAAATCGAAGAGAGGGCGTGGTGGAGTCACTACCAGAAGAGGTGCGAAGGCTGCAGCTGGTAATAAACGAGGAGGCAGAAGTACAAGAGGTGGAAAACATTATACAGAGAAGAATAAACCAGCCGATGTCTACGAATTTCATGACGATAGTGAAGAGGATAATGCTGGTCGTCCAAGGTTGATCCTGACGATTAAATCCCCTGGTCCGAATGCAATTGGGCCCAATGCTCAGCCTGCAACTCCAGTCGCTGCTGTGAAAGAAATTCCTGCTGCGGAGTTTGTCTCCCCGGCGATCAACACCAGGAAGTCTAGAAGGTTAGCAGAAAAGGATGGTAGTAGAACGACTGTTGATGAAATAATCGAAGACGTTATTCGTGGGGCGGCGAATAAAGGTCTGGCTGCAACTAGAAGAAGCACGAGACAAAACAACTTTAAGGGTGTTAATCAGCTTGTACCACCATCGGAACCTAAAAAGTCGACGAGAGGCAGGAAGGGGAGAAGAACATCTGAGAATATTGACGATGTTAGTGAAGAAAAGAAAGAAGCACCTGTTCAAAAGGAGGAAGTTGAGAAGACCGATGAGGTTAAGGTTAAGGTTAAGGATGTACAGAAACCAATTCCAGGACCAGTGTCACAAAAACCAGCTTCGCTCGAACCTATGACGCTTATTGATCCAGTCACGGGATTGCTGATTCCGATGAGAGAGTCGGAGGAAGGGCAATACATTCCTGTTTCCACTGCAGGTCAGGCTCTTCAGAACACTTCGAAAATCACAGTCGAGTCGAGAACTGGATCCACTTGTGTCATCAGTTCATCTGGTTCTGAAAAGGCAAGATCAGTGGTAGAGGGCAAACCTATTCTGAAGCCAGAACATCCCGAAGAAGTTAAACCAGCACCGAAGACGGAAGCTTCTCTAAAAACAAAGGCACATTTTCCTTCATCTCAGGCTCAAGCTACAGTTATTACCAAGCCGACTTCGCCTACCACTCAAATTCCAACATCAGTAGTCGTTCCAACTCCAAGCGCGGCACCGATTACTATCATTCCAACTTCCCCGCTTGTTGCAACTCCATCTACTTGTTCAGCACAAGCAAAACCACACACTTTGAAGTCTCACGTTTTGAACGCGAGCAAGCTCGTGAATCCTGTCCAGCCTTTGCAACACCCCGTTATTGCTAATAAAGCTATTCCAAGTTTGCCTAGCCAGACGATCGTGCAGAATATTGCTAAGCAACCTGTTCAAGGTCTTCATTTGCAAATTCCGAGTAACAGAGTGGCTTCTCCTAGCTTGAGTCCTCATGCCAAACATGTCCAGCCTGTGAATGCAGCGAATGGAAAACAAGGACAGCCGATGTCTCCGGTGCTTAATAATGCTGTGATACCTCCGAATCCGAAACAACATCTGTTACAAGCGGCGAAACAACATACGCCGAAGATTATTAATCTGCCGCAGAAGATACCGATTAATGTGCATCCGGGAACGATGGCAGCGACACCTACGCAGAGGATACACTCGGGAATTTCTCAACCAACTGCATTGAAGGGAATCAATGGACAGCTTCATCCGCTCAATCCAAAAGCTCATTTACTTCAGGCTGTTGTACCGCCGATGATGACTGGGGCCGTTGCGAGTCCACCAGCTCAACCTCATCTTATCGGGCCACAACCGGTTGTTACTGGCGCTACTTGTTCCAGATCTGCACCTTCCAAAGCTCAGGTGAATATTGGGCTTAGAATGTTTTTTTTTATTTTTGGAGGGTCACTGCATCGGGAAACCGAATAATGTCCGGGATTTTTTAATACTGAGAAATGACAGTGAATTTATTTTCTAACCGAACATTTTTTAAATTCTTACATTAGATTTAGTATAAAATAACCTGTCTAAATGACTTTATGTG
>UWNZ010135765.1:0-10779 GCA_900474215.1 Andricus inflator
TGAAATATACTAATTTTTGTTTTAAAAAAACGATTTCCTATGAAAAAGCTTATAACCTGAAACTGTCCAAAAGTTGTAAACGCTATCATAACCTAATATTGTTTATAGTTCTACTTCTTTTAAAAAATATTATTTTGTCGTGTATTAAAAATACCAATTTCTGACGAAAAACACTAACATAATCCAAAATTGTTAAAAAATTTTAAATCTTGTTTAAATTATAATGTTTTTTGTTTATAATACCAATTTTTATGTAAAACGCCACCGTAACATTAAATTGTTAAAAGAATTATTAAACTTTAAAATCTACTAATTTTTTTTTAAAAAACGATAGATGTTAAAAAATGCGAACAAGGACGAAAAACGTAAATTATTGAAAAATTTGGAATTTTTTAAGTTTAATAATTTTTTATGGAAAATATCCATTGTCAGCGTAATAGCTAACATAATCTGAAATTGTTGAAAATCGGGAATTTTGATGGTGATTTTCTTCAAAAATACCAATTTCAGGTTAAAAAATTAACACGACCTAAAACCTTTAAGTCTTCGAATCTTTCTGATTTTATAATAAAACTCTTTTTTGAAAATACTAATTTCTATCAAAAAGCACCAACATAAAAAGTGTATAATATTTTCAATAAATGATCATTTGTTTGAATTTAACCGCCCAAGATAATTTAAAGGCATAAATGTTTCTCAATTCCCATAAAGTTTATAATTTTTATGATTGTTTTAAAGAAGTTACTTGTTAGTTCAATTTTCAAAATTTCTAATTAAAAATATAAAACAATTTCAAATAATGAAAAGTATTAAACAACAATAATTGCGAAATTTTCGAGACATATCGTTATACCACTTTTTTAGATAGAAATGCATTTGGAAAAAAAAACCAGAAGCCTGAACTTTAAAAATCCATTCTATAATTACTTAAATTTATCCAAAAGAAAAAATAAAAGCTTTTAAAGTTCGTTTAAAAATTAAAAAAAAAAAAAACTTTAATAAGTGTATCAGATATCCACAATGTATTTCAATGCATTCCGAACTGATAAAAATTTTTGTAAACATTTGATATTTTATGGTTAGCTTAACCGCACTGTTGCAAATGCATCGTAAATCAAAAAGTTGTATATTCTTTAGTATGACTAACAGCTGATATTCATATGCAGCTAAGGTGAAATATTGCAGTGAAAAAAGTATTTTTTATCTAGTTTTATAACAAAGAAACTCAACAGAATGTTCGAAAATTGAAATGAAAAGAATGTTGAGAAGAAACTTTTGTTAGAATTGAAAACAGATCTTTTGGGAGGAAAAATAGAATTCAATGGAAAACGTGCTTCAATGGATTTTAATTATATTCAAATTGGCCGGCTCAAATGTAAAGGAAAAAAGTTTGGTACTTCATTCTACTTTAGAATCAAGGCAATAATGATTCAAGAGGAAATTAAAGTCAAGAAAAAAATATTGCTCTTCTTTTTTTCTCAGATGCGATAAATGTCGC
The DNA here is from genome assembly GCA_900474215.1 of Andricus inflator. Taxonomy (NCBI): domain Eukaryota; kingdom Metazoa; phylum Arthropoda; class Insecta; order Hymenoptera; family Cynipidae; genus Andricus; species Andricus inflator. The sequence goes on from UWNZ010135765.1 coordinate 1,499, forward strand.
TTAGAGTCAGCTGCAAAAATATTATACCATAAAGTTCGTTCCGCAAGACTGCTCTGACCCGAGTTGCGGATCAATCTATTTAGCGATCACCCCAAGTGAAGAGCCTCACAAAGTCATTAGTGAAGCTCTCCACTCGGGCCCATTAGTATCTAAGGTCTTTTGTTTCAGGCGTCATTCACTTCCTTGACACTCTTCTTCATGCATTGTTTATAAACTATATGTCGCCACACTTTTCTGTCCTGGCATACCTCTCTAGCTTCCTTCACGTCCATGCATCTTCCCATACAAGCTCTTATGTTTCTGTGGCTTTTTATGTCTCTTTGAATTATGGTCTTATTCACACATTTTAAACATTCTTTCCGCGGTCTGCCTCTGGGCACACTCCAAATTACATTATGTCAATTAGTGTCTCCTCTAAACCAAATTTTTTTGAGGATTATCTGATTACTCACTTTGTCCATCAGTCTTTTGCTGCATAATGAGCCCTGCTCCACCGATAACTTTTACTTACTCATTTTTGTTTATACGCCTATCTAACTACCCATCTACCTTTCTGCCACAACAGCCTTATCATCTGCGAACGCTAACCCACGTACCCTCACTGGTCCGAGATCCACACCTTCTTCGTTGAAGAGGGCCATTCTTAGACACCAGTCCATAAATGAGGAGTTTACTTTCAAAAGGGCATATAACCACTTTTTTTGTTTTTGGGAAATCGAAGAAAACGTTTGTTAGTATGCGATTAAAATGACTGCATTTTAAATATCATTATGCAAAATTGGTAAATGAATAATTGTTGAGGAGTTAGTTTCAAAATCCTCATTTCAGAATACTGCAATTTTTAAACGAAGTTTGAATTGTTTAATTTTTAACATTTCAAGTTTGGATTTGATCGTTTTTAAAGTTTGCAATTAAGAGTCATATAATTTTTAACATTTTTGTAATAACTAAACTTTAAAGGTTTAATTTATAATTATAGTTTTTGATGCGGAATTGTGAAACAGTTTAATTTTTGAGGTCTTGAAACTGAAACTTTTTTTTTTGTTTTAAAAGCAAAAAGGTAAAAAATGGAGGACCAAAAATAAAGGTCCAAAATGAATTTTACTTTTTTTGCTTAAAAGGTATTTTTTTACTGCCAGAGATGTTTAGGTTTCTTCTTATTTAAATGCCTTTATGTTTTATGCGAATCATTCTATTATTATTGTTCTTATAAGTTTTACTTAACTTATTTTTAAAACTTAAATATAATAATTTTAAATTTTAAATTGAAGTAATTTTATTAATAATTTTAAGTTAATAAAGCTATGAACCTGAAAAAATGTGTAATAACCGGGAAATTATGTGGAATTTGTTTCCGTTTTCAGAGGCCACCTTGAAATATTTTACACTTATATTTATAATTTAACTGCTAATAGTTTAATATAACTTCTAATTAATAATCTTAATGATTCAACAACTTAAAATTGAAATATTCTCAAATTGATAATAGTTTCAAGTTCAAATGTTAGAAATATTAGAAAAATTTCAGTAGTAAGTTTTTAAAAATTGCAAAAGTTCACATTGAAAGCTTTGATAGTCAGTTTTATATTTAATAATTTTAGATTTAAATATTGTTTATTTTTTGGATTCAATTTTACTCAGCTCTAAATTTATCAATTTTATATCTATGTAAATATTCTAATTTTTCTTTTTAAACTTTTCAAAATCAGAGCATATCAAATCAAAAGACTTTATAGTTGCACAATCTTCAGTTTGAAAATTTCCAAATTAAACAATTCTGAAATAAATGCCTCCCGAAAAAATTCAAAAGACTGAAAAATAAAAAAAAATAATTTCTCAAATTTAAGCCCTAAAAATGCGAAGATTTTACAATTTGGAATGAAATGATTAAAATCGTATTATTTTTTTCTTATAATTTTAATTTTTTAATGTAGTATCTTGAAATTGTTCCATTTTTAGTTCAAAATTAAAAAAAAAAAAGGAATCACTTAAAATTGAAAAATATTTATTTGGAGGGTTTCAAGAATAAATACTAATTCCAAATGAAGTGTTACCAATCAATGAAGTTGAAAAGAAGTTGAAAATTCCGTTGTTAAAAATAAAAATAAATAAAAATATAAGTATCTGAAATTGAGCAATTTTTTAATATTAAATAATTACAATTTCAGATTTCTGAATTTTCATGTTGAGCGCTGGATTATATATTTTTTTTTTTATAAGTTTTAGCTTTTAAATTAAAACTACAATGGCAGAATTTAAAAAAGTATAAGCAACCATGTTAATGTTTTAATTCTCAAATGATTTAAATTTACTTAAAATTATTGAAATTTTCAAAAGTTTCTTACAAAAAAGTTTTAATTTAACAATTCTCTGTAACAAAGCATTTTTCAGTTTTAAATGAAGTTTGGGTTCATTTAGTTTTTAAACGTATCGTAGTAGAAAATTTTCAATTTTCAATATTTTCGATTTCAAATAATTTCATTTTGAATGTTTTCGTTTCAGAAAACTTCAAATTTAAATGTTTACAATTGAAAATTTGTCCCTTTTCAATGTTGAAAATGACGGTGAATCTATTTTTTGATCATAGACTGTTTGCTTTAGAACTCTTTTAATTCAAAAAATAGTCCAATATATTTTTTTAAATTTCAAACGCTTTTAATCTGGAATTATTTTACATTGTGTAAAAAATGTGAAAAACTCTGAATATTTGAAAATTGTTCACGTGCATTTAATGCCAGTTAACTACATTTTTTCAGGATCCACATACACTACTTTTCATATACCTCAGATTATAATAAGTACCGAATCTTCCTTGCTCTATATGCCATAATGTTTTTAAAATATTTGAGACCCGGATCCAAAGCAGAGTCTCCCGGGTACTGCCCCTCGGTTTATGAAGTTTTATGACCGAGGATGGGCGTACGCCAAGACCGAAAGTGCGAAAAAGTAGTAAGTTGAAAGAAGATGGAAGTAGGGTGAGTTTGACGGCAAGGAAAGTGTGGGGTGGATAAGGTCACAGGGTGAAAAAGAGGAAAAGGGAAAGAGGTATAAAGTGAACGGGAAAAACAAGCCACCGAAAAGGATGAAGATACTTGGTGAGGAGGGATGAAGACAGAAGAGAGGGGGGTGTAGAAAAGAAGCTGAGGATCCCCCTAACGGTGGACTTTACGTGAAAAGAAGCTTTTCTCGGCACATAAAGGAAACTGTGGCTGGTCGCGGTTACGAGCCCGTCGATGCACTTCCTCCTGAGAATTCAATCGGCTGATTCGCCTCCCCAACATTGATTCCTGAGCATCAGTGACGTTTCAGTGCCACTCTGTGACAACATACTTTTATCTCCATTATATTCCTCAATTCTATTACATTCCATGCAAAAATTCCTATCATCAATGTAGGAGATCTATCCGGAATGTAGTAGACCTTGTGCTCTAACTTTGTACCCAGTGGCAGTTGAGTAAACGTCTAACCATGCCCTTCCGCACCACAACAGACCTGCCCATTCATCGCAGCTTGCTCAGCAATTCCTGGTGAAACACGGCCTTGTACAATGGCTGCATTCGAGTTGAGGTCCAGCATCAAGAAAATGAAGTTGTATAGCAAAAGTAGGTAAGTAAAAAATAGTGTCTGTCCTAAGCCTGGAAAAAGTGTGAAAGAGACATTTTTTGAAATAAAGGGAACCGAGAAAACGAGGAAAGCGTTAAGTGGGAAGGGAAAGAAGGTTCGAAGAGGAAACGTCACTAGCATTCATCCTAGCCCCCAACTCGGGAAANNTCGCGGTTACGAGCCCGTCGATGCACTTCCTCCTGAGAATTCAATCGGCTGATTCGCCTCCCCAACATTGATTCCTGAGCATCAGTGACGTTTCAGTGCCACTCTGTGTCAACATACTTTAATCTCCATTATATTCCTCAATTCTATTAAATTCCATGCAAACATTCCTATCATCAATGTAGGAGATCTGTCCGGAATGTAGTAGACCTTGTGCCCTAACTTTGTACCCAGTGGCAGTTGAGTAAAGGTCTAACCACGTCCTTCAGCACCACAACAGACCTGCCCATCCATCGCAGCTTGTTCATCAATTCGTGGTGAAACACGGTCTTATACAATGGCTGCACTCGAGTTGATGTCCAGCATCAAGAAAATGAAGTTGTATAGTAGAAGTAGGTAGGTAAAAAATACTGTCTGTCCTAAGCCTGGAAAAAGTGTGAAGGATACATTTTGTGAAAGAATTGGAATCGAGAAAATGAGGAAAGCGTTTAATGGTAAGGAAAAGAAGGTTCGAAGAGGAAACGTCCCTGGCACTCACCCTANNAGAGAAAACGTCCCTAGCACTCATCCTAGCCCCCAACTCGGGAAATGTCCCCCGTCGACTTTGACCATAGACCATAACTCGAGTGCACCGTATACAACTTTGGCAGTCCCCATACAGTTCTGACCAAAAGTGGGAGGATCTCTGGCAGATGGTTGAAGCCTCCAAAGGGGAGTATTTTCAAGGGGATATCATCGCCAATGGTCAGAATAGAATTTTGCTTCTGGTAGACCACAAGGTACCAGTCCTAAGCCTGGAAAAAGTGTGAAGGAAAAATTTTGTGAAAGGAAGGGAACCGAGAGAATGATGAATGCGTTAAGTGGGGAGGAAAAGAAGGCTCGAAGAGAAAACGTCCCTAGCACTCATCTTAGCCCCCAACTCGGGAAATGCCCCCCGTCGACTTTGACCATAGACCATAACTCGAGTGCACCGTATATAACTTTGGCAGTCCCCATGCAGTTCTGATCAAAAGTGGGAGGATCTCTGGAAGATGGTTGTAGTCTGCAGAGGGAAGTACATTGAAGCGGACATCATCGCCAATGGTCAGAATAGACTTTTACTCCTGGTAGACCACTAGGTACCAGTCCTAAGCCTGAAAAAAGTGTGAAGGAAAAATTTTGTGAAAGGAAGGGAACCGAGAGAATGATGAAAGCGTTAAGTGGAGAGGAAAAGAGGGCTCGTAGAGAAAACGTCCCTAGCACTCATCTTAGCCCCCAACTCGGGAAATGCCCCCCGTCGGCTTTGACCATAGACCATAACTCGAGTGCACCGTATACAACTTCGGCAATCCCCATACAGTTCTGACCAAAAGTGGAAGGATCTCTGTAAGACGGTTGTAGCCTTCAAACGGGAGTACTTTGAAGGGGATATCATCGCCATTGGTCAGAATCAACTCTTACTCGTGGTAGATCACAAGGTCGGATACTTTCCGGACAGACCTAGTATGAGGAAGTAATGTTTGAGAAAGTCGCGAAAACTTTGTTCAAATTGAAACAGAATACCACTATAGATGGGAAATGTGTTGCCCTCACGCATCATAATAATTCAGGTCGATGGAGATGAACTAGCGAGAAATAGACTAGGAACAATCAGTGAGAACACGCACAAACTCCATCGTGCTGCCAAAATTGAAATGTAACACTATTGGCTGGCTCGAAACTATGGACTACTGTGTTCACAGCTGGATTGTCGACCGTGATTGAAATCCCTCGAGCATGTCTCATACCCCCAGGGTCTTTGGAAATTCTGCGATTCGCAGGCATTGTCTCCACGTAATTTTGGCAAATCGTGCGTTTTCGTGCCCGCTGGAAGCCCTGTACTTCTTCGGATTCTCGTTCCAACCGCATGTGTGAAAAGTGACAGTGTCAAACGCTCCAAGGCTAAAAACTTGGAAAGTCATTTTTCAAACTCCAGCTTCTGGCTTTCAACATATATAGAAAAGAAAAGTAGGTGTGAAGGAAAACGAAGATGCAGGAGAAAACTAGGGGTGAAGCAGAACTTTATCAATAAAGAGAAACTTTTACTTTTTATTGAGAATCTCGATTTAAGAGGCAAAGATTTGAGAGGATTTTCAAAAACAAGCTATTGTCTTCGCCAACTTTAGCAATTTTGTTAACTATGAAAAGTTTCAAAAAATTGTATGAAGATTAGGGGGAAAAGTTATAAACATTTGTAGGAACTTTTAGCTGTCTACAGGGATCACAGCGCAAAAGGAGCTCAAAAAGAGAAAATAGGGTAATTTTTTCACGAAAAAGAAGAAAAATGGGGTGGAGATTAATCATTTATTTTTACACTTACAAAAGAAGAAACAATATTTTTATAGGAAATTGTATATTTCTGCCATTAAAGAATTTTTTTTTAAATTCGATATACATAAGTCTTTGAAAAAACATCCACCGCGATATAAAAAAGCCCGCGAAAACATAAACTTTAAACGTAAATTAGAAACAATACTCTTGAAGGCTCCTCAACTGAAATTAAAAAGGGTTCAATTTTGAGCGGCTTCACGTTCCTGGATTTTTATTTTACGATTTCAAAAACAAAATATTTCAAAATGCATAATAACAAATTTTTAAATAATAAGATTTCAAAAAATTTTTGAAACAAAATCTGGAAATCCTTTGGAATCTTTTAAAATAACTTAAAATCTTAAAAATCCTTTGAAATTATTGTATGTCCTACATACCCCTTAAAAATTTTCAAATCCATACAAATCTGTCAATGTATAGATACTGCTATATAAAGAAAAAAAAATCAGTTCCCGAATTGAATATTCGTTCTTTTCTTAAAATAACTTAAAAAGTTGCAAAGTCTATTATTATATTTTGAGTTAAAAATCTTATTATTTCGTTAAAAATACAATAATTTGGTAAAAATCCAACAATTTTGTTAGAAAGTAATTCCTTTTCGGTTGAAAATCCAACTGTTTTGTTAAAAAATCGTCTTTTCGTTTAAAAAATGTACTATTTGTTTTAAAATTAAACTGTTTTCTAGAAAAATAGAATCTTAATCTAGACAATTCAACCGTTTGGTTGAAAATGAATTTTGATAAGATGCGCAGTTTTTGTTTTAATCGTGAAAAATAACATCAACAATAAAAAAATTCAATTTTTGGAAAAACGACGCAAGGCACGAAAAAAAGTAACGAACAAAAGTTGTACACCCGAAACATATCTATAAAGACGTTATTAATAATTTTTTGATGGAAGGCGCAGTTTTTTTTTAACCGTAAAAATTAAAATTATGAATAAAAGAATTAAATTTTTGGACAAACGACACAAGGTATGAAAAAAATTAATGGACAAAAGTTGCTCACGCAGAGAAGAGCTACAAATTTGTCAGAAATAATTTTTTGATAGGACGCGCAGTCTTGGTTTTAATCGTAAAAAATAACATTAAAAATTGAAAAATTAAATTTTCGGAAAAACCACACGAGAAACGAAAAAAATGGAAAGAGAAAAGTTGTCCAATCAAAAAAGATCTACAAATTTGTTGTAACAAAATTTTTCACCTAAATTATATCTACAATTTTTCTACAAACCACTTTACGCTAGGATGCGTATTTTTGGTTGCTGCCATAAAAAAATTGCATTGAAAATAAACAAATTAAATTTATGGAAAAACGACACAAGTTGCAATAAAATATTTAATAACCAAATTTTGTTTTCTTTATAGTATGCGCACTTTTTTAAATTATAAAAACAAGATAATGAAAATATGTATGTTTCAATACCAACCCATATTATGAATTGTAATAATATGAATTTATTGAAATAGTACAAATTTAGGGTAGCTGAGAATAAAATTTAATGCAGAATAAGGATCAAATATTAAAGTAATAATGCTAAATAAAATTTGTACTTTATTTTACAACATATGAATAAGCGACGAGGCACGAGGCACACATATTTTATCATTTTATTGTTTTCTTTTTATTTCACATTAATTTTCCTATGTAGTTATTGTAGAAAGTTTATATAAACAAATTTTCTTCAGATAAACAACATTTACCAATTTTTGTGTTGCATAGCTTAAATGGAAAATAGATGCTTTAATTTTTTGTAACATATTTCATAATTAAAACAAAGACTATGCATTTTGTGCAAATATAGTTAGAACCAAATTTGGAAATTTTTTTGAGATAAACAATTTCGCTCGTTAGCGTTTTTCCATGTCTTGTGTAGTTTTTCCGGAAAATGTAATTATTTATTTTGACATTCTTCACGATTAAAACAAAAACTATGTGTGTTATCGAAAAATTATATTGAGAAAATTTGTAGATCTTTTTGAAGTGAAATTGTTTTTCATAAATTCTTTATGTTATATTGCACGGTTTGGCCGGAAAAGGAAATTTTTGTATTTCTAAAAGAACCATTGGTCAAAAGTGTCTGGCTAGTGAAATCATCCTTCCCCTTTAGGCTTTAAAAATTGTACCCAGGAGCAATCCAATCGGTTACTTTCTTGGAAAGTTATATAGACAGAAAACTGCGACAGACAGTCTCCGAACTAAAAACCATTACTTCTTAATAAAATGTTCCAAAACGTCGAGTTTTGATGAAATAATTAAATTTTCATAATATATGACTTCATATATATTATTTTCATAATATATGTATAATATAATTAAATTTGCACACAAAACTAATACCTTCTATTTGAGATGAGAATGTAATAATTATAATGATGATAATAAAACATGGAAAATGATATCATCTCAGAAGGACAAACTTGACACCTATAAAGTCGTTATCTCACATACATGTGAGATAACGACTACTTATGTATATATTTTTACTCTGATGATGCAATGAAACATTCATTAGATACAGTTGTTAACCAAATTATTCGCTAAAGCATTAATAAGTTTTTTCTCTACTTTGCGAAAATGAGGATGGTCTATACTTCCGTTTTGACTTTGTCGGTCATCATTAATTCTATTGGTGAATATAATACAATATAATATAATAATTTTGATTATACTTTATGCAATTCATGCATGAATACGCTCTCACAGCAATAGGATTTACGGGGATATCCCATTCGAAACCATTTATCTCTCAGGTTGTTTCAGGGATATCCTAGGGATAAACCGTCGGATGTCCCACAAGGCAGAATCCTTTTTCTAATAATTTCGAAGTGTTTAAAGAAAAAATTCAAGCTGTTTTTGAAAAAAGTGAAACTCAATCATATATTTGGTATATTTTGAATGATTGCTTGAAAAGTGTCTTTTGACAGTTATCGAAGCTTTTTTGCACTAATCCTTACCGAAAAATATATGTTTATTTAAAAAAGAAACATTGCGCTCAACCAAAGACATTAGTCATAAATGCGTTAAACGAAAAAAAATTACGGTGTGGATAGACTGCCCTTACGGATGAAAAACCTCTCTCCATTAGAGTGAGGACAGGTGACTTAAGAGTTATTTTGTAATTTTTTGGCTCCAGGCTTTTATGATGGAACGTTTTATGTATGT
>UWNZ010135967.1:0-12283 GCA_900474215.1 Andricus inflator
ATTGAGTATTTCATTTCTTATCATTCTCTCAAGACGAATCAAGCAGAGTGAAAAAAGTGTCATTCCGAAAGGATTACCTTCAGGCAATATTTTCTCACAACTGGAATCTCCTTTGCAACCAGCCTTTATTGTTGCCCCTTGTTGCCTTTCCACCGTTCATATATAAGATCACAATTTATCACAGGAAAAATCTCTCTGATTCTTAGCAGACTTTTGAAAGTAATAATAAATATTGTTGTTGAAAACCTATAATATTGCATACATACATGTTTATATGTAAATGTAAAAGAATGTTGAAATTTTACAATATGAGAAGATTGTAATACATGTTCACTCAGGAGCTTTTAGTTATAATTGTTCTTTCCTGAAGTATCCTGCATTAACATTTAGCTATTTTTGTCGATAAAACGGTATATCTGACAGGGCTTCAACTTATTGTAATGTGTTCGAACTGTCTACTATTACAAAATTTGCCGCAATAATATCTTATTTCTGGCTCCATCAAGGATAGGGTTAGGCAAAACTCTTTAATAATAGACAGTGCCTAATGTATTATTAAATCAGAGGTCTCCTTCATATTGTGCAATTTAAAGTTAGAAACCGCAAAACTGACCAATTTTAAACTTAATCATTGAGAATTAAACTATTCAAGAACTGCACATACAAGTTTCAATTTGAAATCGTAGAAACAAAATGCACATTATTTCCGGGAATCGGCCAAAAAACATTCGTTTCGTTATGTTGTTTGGAACAGAACTGAACTTTCGTTTTTATTTCTTTATGTTATTTGTAAATGAAAACCAAAATGGAACTTGAGTTTTGCTATACCAGTCATAACCTAACTAAATATATTGCGATTCATCATTAATTGTACGATGACGAAAATCAGAAATTAAATTATACGATGTACATTAAAAAAATCAAAATGCATAGAATATAGTAGCAATTTAATAAAGAGAAAATAGCGAAAATTGAGAACAAATATTTTTACAACAGTAACGGTTCCGTGTGCACATTTGTCAAGCTGCTCTCTGGAAGAGACATAACTAAGCCTTGTCAGTGCTCATAGTGTTTAAATTCATTCAAGTGCTTGCATTTTATTGCGATTATCTCCAGTTTTGAAAAAATAAGGTTTCCGTTGGCTTCAGAGTTTCACAATGCAACGCACAACTAATTCCAAAGAAACATTCTTAATTTCATGAACGCATGCAGTTCATTTTTCTCGACCAGTGATTGTTCGACGTTGTTGAAAGATGAAGTTGCTGGTGTAGAAAGCTTCATAAATGACAATTTTTTCTTTTAAAATTAGGCGCAGATGAATCCCACAATTTTCCTAATAACCAAATTTTATCATAAATACGTGATGACTGTATGCTTGATGGGCATATCCTAGGGCAACTCCAGTACCTGACTTCCAACTGGTTGTACCGCAACGCAAAAGTTCCTCGGAAAACAAGTCCTTTTATACGAATAGCGGACTGTCACTTTGCTTCATTTCTTAACCCTCCTCATGCACCTTTTCATCGTGATCCTACTCATCATACTCCAAGGAAGTTTCAGATGAAATAGATGGACAATTTTATTCAGCTGACTCTTTCGAAATCTACAAGGTACAAGAGCATGATCATCACAGTGTAATCGACCCAGAATATGAGATAGGCAATTTTCCACTCACCGACCACATACACGTAGCAGTGGCAGCAGACAAGGTGTATATTGCAGTTTTGCAACACCATCAGTACGCAAAGAAAGAACACAGGTTCTCCCTTTATTTCCGGAAATATCCTAGGTGTATCGCAAGCTTCCCTAGGCATATGGAGCCAGATGTTCTGCAGTGCAGAAATTTCGATATCCTTTAGATATTTTTAGGATACCTGAAGATATCCTGAGAATATCTCATCAATATTTCTCGTTTATATTCCAAGAATTTCAATACCAAGCTTTAAGAAGGCTAAGTACTTACTACCAAAATTCTATGATCACCCATTTGTCCACCCGTCCCCTTTCCTCCACACTACCAAGACTTAGGTTAGGAGAGAGGATAGACTCCTCCACCCGAATTCGGCGGCTTTTCTGACCGCGGGAGGGAACTCGGGTGCAGCCAATGAAAGTAGCGATCAGAAGACTATTTATTACAACGAGGTACTCCCCAGTTGATGCTGCAAGTTTTGAAATAAAAAGTGCCTTATGGAACACGTTGAATGATATTATATGTAGTTACTTGCGGTACTGGAGAAAGAAATAATCTACTTGCATATATGAACGGATGGGTTGGAGTGCAACGCGAAGATACTGACAGGGTGGTAAGAGATTTCTGAGATCCTAAAACTAATGTAAACGGAAATAAGTTCGTTACACAGTGCGTTCCAAAGTTGCCGGACTTCTATGAACTCTCAACCAGTAATTTAATATTCACAATACTTTGTTTATAATTGTGTCGTTTCGTTTTAGTCTACCTACATTTTGTCCCGCCGGACGCTTCAGCCTAGCCAGGGCTTCGGAGTTGGGACAGGTTTTACAAGTAAAAAAACGAGCGGTTTGAGTATAACAAAGTAAGCTGTGTATTTCTCCTATTTGGCACATTTCTATTGCGTGTGACGAGGTGTATGATTGGTGTACGTGTGAGTTTTGTGTGTGCTTGCATGGACAATTTTAATTGTGTGTGTGTGTGTGTGTGTGTGTGCGATTGCGCGGCTAACAAATCTGTGAGGTGGTACGGTATCTCGGGGAAGATTTGTGACGCATGCCCTGGAAAATTGTTATCGGAGTACAGCCCGGAGTGAAGGTCGCTACGCTACCCTCGAGCCTTTCTCTGGAATCATACATGATGGTTTTAAGTGAGAGTGACGTGGTGGAGTTCGTTAAGTTATCCGGCGGCAAACTGGAGGGTTGGGGCCCAAGGCTCCATCCCCACTGTCGGTTCAGGTCCAGTACGATATGGGAGGGTGCCTTGGTCCCAAACCCATGGAAGCATGCCGTCGTTCAGGAGTCGGTCCGGTGGGCGGATGTTTTGCCGCGGGTAATCCGGTCAGAGGCACCTGACGCCGGCGTACCTTTGCTTTGAAAGGTGGCCACAGGTGCGCCTACCGATCGCGGGTCGAGTTGGCCATGGGAGCAGGAGGTGCGGGTATGTTGACGCGGGTAAGACATTCGGAAACCCAGAGGCAGCGTACCCTGGCGTCGAAGGGTTGCCACAGGAGCCCCTGTTAACCACCGCTCGAATCGATCACGAGAGCAAGAAGTGCGGGAATGTTGCCGCGAGTAAGACAGTCAGGGGCACTTGACGGTGGTGTACCCTGGCCTCGGAGGGTGGCCACAGGAGCGCCTCTTGACCACCGTTCGAGTCGACCACGGAAGTAGGATGGGGTGTCACTAGGAGGTAGGGTAGGCTGCCTGTTCGCCTACTGCGAGAGTATGCGATCATAGGAGTTGCACTGGGTATGAGCTCCCCGATGTTCCTCGGTTCGCCGCATCCGGCGAACTGCCGTTTGTGCGTCGATCAGGTAGGTATAATTCCTGGCCCTGTGCAACGCGTTGGCGTACTGGATGTTTGTGCGTGGGAGAGAGCGTGTTTCAGTAGCCTTCTAGATCTCCGGAATCGTATCATATCGTCATCTCTTCAACTTCATTTTGAGTTTGGGGAACAAAAAGTTTCACCCGATGACATATCTGGTGACTGCGTGGGATACTCAAGGACATGGACCCGCCTTGAAGCCAGAAAATTGTGTACGGTGTTGCACTTGTGAGCCAGAACATTGTCTTGGGGGAGCTGCCAGCTGCCCTCCGCTTTGTATTGAAGTCGAGCCCTACGAATTCTGACCAGCAAACGTTGCATCGCGCATATCGGAAGTATAACCATTTACAGTAAAGTGTTCGGGTACGAATTCCTTAGGAATCATCCCTCCCGAGTCAAAGAAAATTATGAGTATGGCCTTGACTATTGATTTTGTCAGGCGCACTATTTTTGGTGGCGACTCTCTTCCTTAAACCCTTCAAGCCGACCGTACACTGTTCTGCCTGAAAGTTCTGCCTGACTAGATACACTGAATATAATCAGAATAGCACGTAGAATTCGTATTCCTGAACGATCAAAAGATGAGGTAAACGGTAGCCGAGAGTACCAGCAGAGGGGACTAACATATTGGTCGCTCGCGTAACTCAATACTCATTAGCGTGAATCATTAGAGATCCAATCTTTAGATCCTACGTGCCTATATACAAGCGGAGATCGTATGTGCTTAACTACAGGCAGAGATCTTACGCGCTTAACTACAGGCGGAAACCGTACGTACTCAACTACACGGGGATTAATCACATAAAGAAAAACTATATAAACCCCAGATTTACACTTACTAACTGTCTTCACTTATGAAGCAGTCGTACTGTCAACTGGATCTAGGTAGTACGAACCGCTTTGACTAAGTCGCGATTTTTACATCATTGTGACCAAAGAAACTCCCTAAGTCGCGCATTTTTATATCACCGCAAAATAGTTAACGTATTATCGAACGTTGAACTAAAGTCCCTTCAGCTGAGACTTTCGGTCATCGTATGAGTCACTTCCCGGATAAAGCTCGCTGGTTGTACGTTCGTGAAATGAACTTATGAGTTATTCGGTAGGTGTTTAGGACCGTGTATCTAAATTCAGTGTTTTTAATCAAATTTCAAACTTATTCGTGTATTACGAAGATATACGTTTTGTTAGGCGTTTGTATTATTCGCGTGCTCGCAAGCCCTACCATCGTTAATAAACCTACGTACTACCCCAAATTAACCTTGCATGCACTCTCTGTAGCAGGATTGTACAAGTGCAGTGTTTAAAACAACGAAGAATTCCAAATTGTTACCTAACATTCCGCGATTTAATAAGGAATTTAACATTTTATTCAAAAATTAGATTTTTGCGGTTTTGAAACCAGAATTTCTTCGAAATTTTAAAATGACTCACAATCTTATTTCAAGCATGGCTCAGCGGGGAAGAAAGGGGTAATAATTTACTATTTTGGAAAATTTAAACTCTTTTTCAGATTTTCAACAACTTGAATAATTCAAAAGTGCAATCTTGCAATTTTGAAGCATTTTGGTCATGTAGCAAACAATAAAGTCGTCAAACCGACAACTAGCTACAGCATATTTATCTTATTCGTCTCAGTTTTGTCTTTTACTAAAAATGAATGCGCTTTCTAGCAAAACGCGACTCTTAATTCATGTCTGACATTTACCGTGCCTTCCACTGGACAACGGAGGCAACTCCTTCCTAGTGGTGATTTATGTTCTCAAATGCTGTTTACAAAACTCTGCAGTTTCGTCATTCTATGCCATTGGAACTTTCCTTAAAAGTAATGCGTTACCCTAATTCTTATTACTTTTCTGTGCAAGCTTAATTCTAGTAGTTTTTGAAATTACTTCACCCTCGGTAACTGAATTACAAGGATAAATACGGAGTTCTCATCTTTCATTGTGCTTGATAAACACAATTCTCAATTCACTTTCTGAAACAAAAGTCATTTTCCAAGGTAGTTATCGACTTCTTATCCATGAACTGAATACCTTTAATAATGTTGACACTATGTAACAGATATCTAATACAATTCTTCATCCGCAGTTATGATGGTGAAAACATGTCCGCTAGAGATTTCGTCCAAGACATTGTGAACGGGTAGTCATCGGTGCCGGCCAACTTTGAAACACAGTACCTCAAAGCAGTATTAGCCCGACTAAGAGGGGTGGCGCGAGACAGAATTCATGAAAAAACTTTCACGACTCTTAAGGAGTTGATTAAACATCTAAAACAGCGATTTGCACCCCGTAAAACCTATTTATGGTATTTAAATGAAATTTCTAATATTCGAATGAATCAAAAAAAAAAGGCAGTTAATTTTTCGACAAAGTCATTCTCCTAAAATCGGGAACTCAAGCTGCACTTGAGGATAAATATGCCAATGTTAATCAACTTCTAGCCTGATTCATATACAAATCCTGATCAAATACGTTCTTATTCACCCGGGGTTTCAAGTTTCGTAAATGATAACAACCGTCAATTTTCGAATAATTGCATTCCGCCTTATCAATATACTTACATGCCGTATAATCCTTATCCCTATTTTCCAACGGCTTCGTTGCAAAGTACATAATATTCCAATCTATATTATCAGCATGATGAGCTCAATCCTCAACTACTGACGGACGCCTAGCTCGAGGAGCGGAGTGTTAATTTAAATATGAGTTCAACACAAAGTCTCTTCACATTTGAACTCATGCTCCACCCGCCGAACAGATGCAACGACGGGCTAGACAAAAAAAGAGCGTCAAACGAGCGCACGAATCTTAATGAAACAAGGAAAATCTCCGACACAAAATTCGATCTGAAATCTCCAGCCGTAATGTTTTCATCTCCTAGTTTGGATAAAACAAAAGCTTCGTTTTTAATCAATACAGGAGGCAAAATTAACATTATAAAACTACATGCATTAAACGAAGAATGATCAGTAAATGAAGATGAATCTATAGACATAACGGAATTGACTCAAAATGTAATTTCTACTTTAGGCACAACGAAATTTCCTATAGAAAAATTCATGATTGCTTTTCACGTTGTCCCTCCAGATTTTCCTCTGATTACAGATGGAATTCTAGGATAAGAATATCTCCGACAAGAAAAGGTAAAAATTTCATTTTGTCATAATCATATAATTACTCATTCGAACCCTTCAAAGCCTATTTCTTTTATCGATAAAGAGTCAAAAGTAGCGCAGGATCAGGTAACTGATAATGAAGGAACGGAATCAAAAGAAAAATTTAATATAAAAGTCATAGAGGAACCTCAATTAGATAGTGGAACAAAGTTTATAAACGGGGCTGAAAACGAACGAAATGAACTTGAGACTCAACGAGTTGAAAATGAAGAAGCTAGTAACGAAAATAACAACGCCAATGCTCCAGAGAAAGTAGAATCTCCCCAAAACACTCTAGAATACACTTCAACCATCGACTACGTAGTAATAAGACAAAACGGTGGTGAATCACCACAAGACATGATAACTCCACCGCAACAATCAGCTGGAACCATAGCTAATTCAAGGACCCTAAAAACTGTAATATATTACAAACCTCGACATACGCCTCAGTTGCAAGTGGAGTGCGAGCTAGGTGCCAGACGTAGCTGTCTTGACAAGTTGAGTGAAGAGAACTTAAGAATAGGGTTACCTATTTTACCCGGAACGCGATCCCAAAACATATATATATGGAGGGCATAGTACATACATACATAACGTGTATTAATGATTTTTGTATGTTATTTGTTATATAAAAATATATGCATGAAATATTAATGCATATTTTTTTGCATATGCGGAGACCCAAAACCAACTTTCAAACAAAGAGCGAAATAGTAGAGTTCATTTTATGACTCCTAGTTGGGGAACGGAATATTAGTTTAAATGTGAGGATTAGTACAAAGTCTCCTCGCATTTAATCTGATGCTCCGCTCGCCGAACAGAAACAGCGGTTGGTGGGGATAAACACACCGCTATTTTAGAAACAAAAGATGAAAAATGTTTCCAAAAACATATAAATAAATTAAAGGTTACTCATGAGCGACTATCAAAAATATTAAATAATAATATAATATTTCCTTTTACAGGATGACTGTGTTAGTTATATTGACCGAGCTCCCAAAGGGGCAATGTACCCCTTGACAGCAAACCAAAGGATGAAGTAGAAAAC
The DNA here is from genome assembly GCA_900474215.1 of Andricus inflator. Classification (NCBI taxonomy): domain Eukaryota; kingdom Metazoa; phylum Arthropoda; class Insecta; order Hymenoptera; family Cynipidae; genus Andricus; species Andricus inflator. The sequence goes on from UWNZ010135967.1 coordinate 7,726, forward strand.
CTAAAGTTTACTAAAGGATCATTGGAGCAGAAAATACGTTGTTTATACGAAAATGAGAGTTTATTTCGTTGAAAGAACGACTTCGCTGAATTAAACTTCTATAAACTCTGTTCTTACAACTTATATTCTCTCTGCATATTACATACGATTATTTCTACTAGTCGAATGTTGTATTTCCTCAACTAAACAAAACATTATGTCAACACATTTAATTATTTCTGTAATTAAAGGAAACATGTCATTTGATTAATGAAAATAAATAATTATGGTAAATTTTGAGGTTGAGCACAAATACACCGATGCTGGCTCATCGTTTTGAATTTCCTTCAAGACCTTTTCTAAACATAATTCAAGGAAAAGAGATTCTAATTCACATAATCGAAAACATCACTTTAGCCTTTATATTATCACTTTTAGTTAGTTATTTCTTCAATGCACTTTTGCACATGCTTAGAGGGGTAAAATGTGTTAAATAAACATAAGAAATTAATTCTGAACTCAATGAGGAACTTAAATACAGCAATAAGATATTTTATTTATATTTTGGAACGTTCCAAACAAACCAGACAATTGAAGAAATCAGATTGATGAATTTTTCCCGATTTCCCACAATTCTTCTACTCAGTCAGTGGCAAAGCTCGCAAGAAAATTAATCACTAGGACAAGCTGTTCAAGTGGCCAGTGACTACACCATATGTGGCTTTGACGGACAACACCGAACAAACCTTTTATTTTTTCATCAAGAAAGATGAAACCTTTTAAAAAGGGAGGACGGAAGTGAGCCATTTCTTTCTGTTTCCTGTTTTAGCTTTGATAGCTTCTCTCAAATAACGATTAGAAGAACCTGGCTGCCAAACACTGAAACGGAACTAGATGTACACGAACAGAAAAGCCCGTAGCGAGATAAGGACACTCCGACAAAATGGATGCTAGGAGGCAAGTTGGACGAGCCAACAACAATTACCAATGGTGACCTCACCATTTTTAGTATGGTCGCTCAGTACATGAAATACAATCCGAGTATGATGACATCCCAACTGTGCAGAAACGCCTCTCAACACTCAAATGAAAATGACGACCGAGAATCCACTTTGAAGCTCCATTTGGATAGTGAAAGAAGAAGATCAAGTGGACTTAAAGCTTTATTGTCCAATTGACTCTTTTTCTCAGAGTGTCCTACCATTTCCCAAATTTTACCTTAACAAATTAGAATCAATCACAAAATTTTATATGGCATGGATAAAAGCCTCATCAACGCTCCAGAATCCGTAAAAATGCATTATTGTGTGTATTATTGTTGTTAAGCTACTATAGAATGATTTTATAATAAGCTTATACATTAAATTCATCATTATATTCTCAATGTAATCATTACCCTACAAATATAATCAAAAATTTTAATACAATATGTTGAAAAATAAAGATAAAAAAATAATAAGAAAAGAACATTTACTTTAGGGATTTCGAAAAGAAAAGGTGTAAGTGAGATTTAACCAATTTTCGTCCATAATCGATAAACTAAGTTTATAGGTTGAAGAAATTCTTAGGTAAGTTAAGCAAAAGCCATAACTTTCTGTCACATAAGCCATAAATACGGCAGGTAAGATAGAAGCCAACAGGCACTTAAAGTGTGTTACCATGGAAGGATAGGAACTCGGTGAATACCGATAACTTAACGAATGATCGGTTAAAGAAAGAAGCTGATTACGGGTGTTACCATTATAAAATAATTATATATTTAGTATCATATGAGTGTACTTATAATCCTAACATCTTAAGCTATAACAATTTCAAAGTCAAGTCCAAATATCTGGAATGTAAGTTACCCTTGTGAATTGTACTTTTAAATCACCGAAAAATAGTTAACATGTTATCGATCATTGAACTAAAGTCCCTTCGGCTGAGACTTTCGATCGTCGTAAAGTACTTTTCGGATAAATTCCGCCGGTTAATCGTTCGTAAAAGAACTCACCCTTGATTTACTTCCTAGTAAATTCATACAGACATCTGGTAGTATTCTGTCGCTGTTCTAAAAAAATTACTGAGATCCAATCGACAACCTAATTGAGTTTCTTCCGAGTAAATGCATACAAACATCCGGTAGAATTCCGTCGCTGTTCTACAAAATAACGGAAATCCAATCGACAAGACAAACTTTTCTTGCTCTCTCTGGAGAAGAAAGGTAGATATAAGTTTTTATTGTACTCATTTTAACTGATTATCTGTTCTTATCTCTAATAAAACTGGTCGAATGTACCCAACGCCTTTTTATTAAAACACTATACACTGACACAATCCCCATAGGACTGGTGGTGACAAAAGACCTACAACGAATAATTCGTCAGGCTTTACCAACCTGACTTAATCAGGAACACTGGTCTCTCTCTATATTTTCCATTATACCCTTGCCTTCTTCTCGGGACGTGACATCCTAATCCACAAATGATGTACTTTTATTCCTATAAGTGAATAAACTCATCGTCTAACAATATCATAGTGTTTTTCCGAATAGAATTGCGCTTTGCACCCAATTAAGGTATGTCCAAATCGCAAAATTTTCCATATCATGCTCTGAATACGTCCTATAAAATGTTTCTTCAATTAAAGAAAATTTTTTGGTGTCAAAAGATAATGTTTACAGTTGAAAAACATTATTTTTTGAAACAAGACAAATTTTATTCAATCAAAGAAATGTTTTATAGGACGTATTCAGTATTACATTTCTTTGATTCAAGTAATCTTTTTTCCTCGTGCAATACGTCTTGACATTAATGATGAGAATGCAAAAATTTCAATTTCACGGCCAAACTGTTAGTGTGTATGGACCCAGATTGGTTTGCGACCTTAGCTTCCTCGAAAGATACAGCTAATTGGTCAAAGAAGAAATAAGGTGTGACTTGGGGACTCTTGGGGACCGACATAGAGGCGACAGGTGATACCGGGCACACTCAGAGTAATATTGACGATTTCCATTAAAAATGAGTAAACAAGCAATTCATTTCCCTAACTAGTTGTTTCCAATTCTTTTCTTGACCCTGTATTCTTTTATTGGCCATTCTTCCCTCCTTTCCCTTTTGTATTACGAAAAATCGATTTCTTCGTTCGAATTCACCCGCGCAGTGCACGAGTCGCATTTCGGTGCTTTGTAAGCAGAACCCTGCTGAAGTGGAGAAGCCATGCTGATTCTACCAGCCAGTCATTAGAGGTTTTCACACATAACGACTATTATAAACAATGAAGAAAGAGAGTTTAGAAAGCATAAACAAGGTTATTAGTGGTAGGTATAGGATTTGCAACAATTTCAGGGAAAACTTTGACGCTAGTTGCCATAGATGATTTTTATTAACAAATGAAAAGTCTACATGATTTCGTCTTAGAAATATGAATTTTCCAACAAATGATCACGTAGAGAAGATTTCATTAGATCGGAGGTGTTCGTTTTGCTTTTAAAAGATCTAACCTCTATATAGACAATTTAAGGGAAAATCTTAGACCTTTTAAACGATAGGTATTTTGGAGAACTCGTAGTGCACACAAATGTGTTAGTAATGACTAAACAAGCCGACAAATCAATCATAATAATTGCTGTTTTATAAATTACAAATTTCACCAATTCTGCATATTGCATAATATTGTCAGCTGCAACATCAATTTATGAATGACTATGGCAGCATAAATAAAATATTCGGCAAATGCACGATTGGTTTAAACGTTGCACAGTGCAACTGTAGGTGTGTGGTATATTTTTATAAAATTAATATGAATATACAAAAAAAATCAGAAGATGTCCTTCTTGGGTCGCTCCGTGTCCCCAGGACACACGAGGGTTTCGCTGGCCTGTCGCTGTGATTTCGTCATGCCCCGTGGCCTCTTATCTCACGGTTGTGAGACGTAGTCCTAGGTGCATTATGAATGAAAGAGCAAAACAGCATGTCAAGAATATGGATGTGTATCTCCCTGATTGCTGTGAGATATAATGAAAGCAGGGATCAGAAGACTATTAATTATAGCGTGCTGAGCCCCAGTTGATGCTACAAGTATTGGAGTAAAAAGTGCCTTACAGAACGCGTTGAATGATATCATATGTAGTTACTTGCGATACTGGGGAAAGAATCATTCTACTCAAAGATATGCGTGGGTGGGTTGTATTGCAATGCAAAGATACTGACAGGGTTCTAGGACATATTTGAGATCCTAAAACGAATGGAAACGGGAACAAATTCGTTACATATCATATGCTTAGAAAAAGGTGTGTTTATCGCAAATGAAATCCACAGCATGATTGACTCTGTCGTAGCGGATGAGAGGCTGCGAGGGCCAGTAAGGAAACATGAGCTATACGAGGTTCTAAAGGGCATAGCAGGATAAGCACATGTGTGCTGCCCCCGGCCCGATTAGGTCCATATTTTCACCATAAGACGGCATCAATCGGTAGTGAAATACCCTGGAGTATTATCTCCCAGAAATGACTTTTATGGGAGTTATGGGGGTTAGAAAGAAAATTAGAAAAGTCGTTTTTCTTGAGAACGGCTCGACCGATTTTGATGAGCAAAAAATA